>JAQFZH010000697.1:0-28527 GCA_034695485.1 Entomobrya nivalis | reverse complement strand
GGGTGGTAGTATTGTGTAGAGAGAGAGAAAAAAAACAATCGACAAACCTACCGACCCTTGTCTTTTATAGAGATGATTTTCATCATAATTATTATGAGTACTGATACTGATGCATTGAAACAGATGATGCTTTTAAGGCTTAGATTCAAATGCGTAGATATCATATTATACATACGTTTGTGTACAAACAAACAAACAATGTGAAGTGGAATGGTTTGTTGAAAGAAGTTGTTTAAGTTTGTGTTTTTAAAATAATACGGCGACGACATCAATTCGATAACGGCAAGAACAACAAACGTGCCTGTTTTACTAACGACGAGATTCAAGATTTGAAAATTGTGAGAAATTGGTCATTTGCTACAGTTTAATTAGTTGATAGTTTCATAAGCGTCAGTTATTACTGGTAAGTGATAAAATATGTATATTAGTTGATGTTTTTGTGTTTTGTATGGAGTTTTTATTAAACAGTTTTGTTTAAAATAATGTTTTTTATTGACTGATCTTGATCTTTTTGTAGAATAATATGTATAATGGAATTGGGCTTCAAACGCCGCGAGGAAGTGGAACTAATGGATATGTCACGCGAAACTTATCTGCGATAAGGAAGACGAAGGAAAAGATTCCAGAATACAAAGGGAAAGACGATGCTGCTGTGCGACCTTACGATGCTGAATTAATTGAGCATGAAAGACGAAGACAAGCAGAGGTAACAATACATGTTTTAATCAAGACAAATATTTAATGTACTACATTTTTTCATAACTGGAAATTCCTATAAAAATGCTAATTCAATTTACTTGACTTTGAATGAGAGCCGATGAGGAATGAAATTTGTTTCACTTGTCAGTGGAAATTGGCTTGTCGTCATTGGCCAGTGGTCTTACTGTTAATTCTTTTTGTCAAGTTTAATTGTTATCTAACTCACTGATGTTAAGTTATGCTTAGTTAATTTATTCTACTTTTATGTGCTCATATTTTACAGGTAAGATGCATGGAACTTCGAGAATTACTGGAAGAGGAGGGCGTACCCGACGAAGACATTGAAGAGAAGGTAAACGCGTTTAGAGCGAAACTGCTTGCCGAGAAGAAACTATCTTTAGCGAAAGATGCTTCTGGGAGAGCAATGTAAGTGATTTCATTAATTTTCGTAAGATAACATACTACCGCAAAACGTAGTTCAGTTTAATCTGTCGTAATATTAACATCATTGGAATTTGTTCCACTACGGTAATATAGTCAGTAGTCAGTCTGTCAGTGAATGCTATTCTATCTATATGGTACACACACGAAATGTTCTGTTGACACAGGACATTGCTGTTACTTTTTATGTTTGTCATAAACTTCCAAATTACATTCATCTATACTGCATCTCATGGCTTAAAAAGTTCCATTAAATCAAATTAAAAGGAAGTATAATGTTGTTAGGTTTTGGCTTTTTAGACTAGAAGAAAATACTAAGCCAAGCTAAAATGAGTAAAAAAGAGTTATGCAAGCATCAACTTTGTCTTCTTGTCTGTTTAAGAATTTAAGAATGCCTCATTCGTTTGGCTTCCATTTTTTATTTCACTTAAAAATTCAAACGAAATTTTCAAATAATATAATTATGTATTATACATCGATTGTAATGCTTGCATTCAATTTGCCACCGCAATGCGATTTATACATTTAAAAACCTATTCAGTTTTCCAAATAGCTCCATTTTATTTAATGAGCTCAATACAATTTCAACTTACTCAAAATTCTCCGCATAATATGCCTAAATTTATGAAAATTTATGTTCGAGAAACAGACAAGCGAAAGGCATACATTTTACATTAAATTGCTTCAGGGAGAAACGAGATGTTATGTTTGATTTACTGAGCATCGTTGCTGAGCCAAAATTCTGATCGTGCATGTTTACTTGCCGTTTTGATCGTTCTTGGCTCGCACACTACTTTCTACTTTCGTAATTCAATTTGCTAACGTCTACAACTCTAAATTCACTTTCACATCCATTCAATCCAAGTAACCATAAACCACAAAGTCATCGTTTTGTTTCGATTTCGCATTTAAAAAGTCATACTCCGTTTAATAGTGCAGCATATTATATGAGATGAAGAGTTGAGGTAAACGAAAAAAAGGGAGAGTTTCGTTTCGCATTATCCCGAGTCCAGCATTTGTCGTACCGAATAACTATTGATCCGTTCCGTTATGTTGCTTTCCTGCTTTGCTTGCAATGTAAAAAAAAAGTTGTTGTCTGTGTGGTGCGGACAACTGCTGGTTGAGTAAGTGCTCAAGAGAGCAAAGAAGGGGAACTTTCACTTGGGTTGATTTTAGTGCGTCGTTGGTTTGGTTGCTGTGCGGTATGGGTAAGTGTGAGGAGTTTAGTGCAGGAAGCTGCTTTGCCAGCTAGCTACAGTGTTAAACTGCTGCTCCCTAGTTTTTTGGAACTTTTTTTTCTTCGTGGATGCTGCCTGCTGCAGATCTGCGGATACAAAATATCGTGTGTCTAGAGATTTCTGAGGAGAGGACTCAAGAGAAGCTTGCTGCCTTTTCTCTCTCTTAATATTGCTTTCTGTGGCTGGTGATTGTAATGGGGTGAGCTCCTTCCTTTTACATTGCTATACACACAGAGACTTTCGAGAAAGCTGTCATATTGATTTTCTCGTTTGTACAGCGATCTAGCTGTAATTTCTGTTGCATTATTGATTATCACCATTAATAATTCAAAGTCATCTTCTCTTGAGAGATGTTATCAGTTAAACGGATTAGGTTACCACTAAACCGATTTGCGTAAAAGGCATATATATATTTTTTTAAAGAAAAGGTGCTAGTGTTCTTAATAGGAAAGTCGGTGAAAGAATAATTCAATTTGTCAAAAAGGATAGCACCATAAAAATAAGTGAAATCACAATAATTCGTTTTTTAGAGGTTACGTGCAGGAAATGCAGATTGCACATTCGACTGAAGTTACCGCTGTGCGGTGAAACAGAAAATTATAAAATGTAGAAATATAAATATCATAAATACCAAAATCCAACGTCTTCCATAAACATGTAAAATTAGTTAAAATAATACTCTAAATCAGTCAGTCTTCCATGACAAGAGCGTCGTAGGGTTAGCATAATAATAATGTAATTTTAAAGTCTTCCAAATAGTTGTACAATCAAGTCTTCCAAATAATCCTTGAACCAAGTCTTCCAAACATGTCTTCCGACAGTCAATCTATAGATAAGGTAGCAGTTAAGGTGTACGACGTACAAAGTGGTACAACTAGTAGTAGTGATAAGGTGGCCGAATGTAAAGTTGAGGTGACAAGGGAGGGTCACGGAAAGAATTCCGACTTCAGTAGGGAATCAGAAAAACTTGATGACGAAGATGATGACGAAACTTGTCATCATTCTGTGGACACTAGTTTAAAGAAGGTTGTGAGCACCAAAACCAACACAAAAGTTGATAGAAATGTGAGGTCTGAAAAGTTGAGATCCCAAACGGGTAGACGGAGAGAAAGTAGGTTTGACGATGAGAAAAAGAAAAATGTTAGTAGCAGAAATGGTGGAGGTAGTGGAAAAAAGGTGTTTTTGCTTCCTATTAGCACAGGAGGCTATAGTGGCTGCAGCAGTAGCCGAAATAGCAGACATCATCTTTGTCATATTAAATCTTCTCAGCGTAATAATAAGTACTCGCATTCACATAGTTTTCATGGTGGAAATCGAGTGATTTTGATTACGACTCCATTGTCTTGCTGCTGTTGTTGCCAGCGAAAGAAAAGGTGACAGGAGGATGAATTGTTGTTTAGTGTCACGCACTAATTACATAATAACATTTTAGCGTTTGATTGTACAAAGTGGTATACTGTTGTGTACTAATACAAATTTTATTGTGCTTGATAGGGTGAAAGATAGTCATGAATTATCGATGGCACAAGAGAACAAAAATGAGCGAGCAAAAGATGCTTTTGGCATCCGCAACGATTTCATTCCTGGATCATCCTTTGAATCGAGGCAAAGAGAGGAAAAACCTGCAGCACCATCCACTTCTCTTAAGGTATGCAAAACTTGAAGTTGTTACAACATAAAAATAAATTGCTCCTTGGAGAGATATTTTTTAATGTCAAATGGCATTTCCCTCAGTGTATAGTATATAATTATTTTTTTCTGCAGGATACTGCAGCAGAGCCACCTCCAGATGCGAAATCCTCTTCCAAACATGAGAGCAGATCCAGGAAGCGAAAGAAGTCTAAGAAGAGCAGTAAGCGGTCCTCTAGTTCCAGCTCATCATCTTCGTCTTCTTCAGATGAGGAGGCAAAGCGTAAGAAAAGGAAGAAGGATAGAAAGAAGAAATCCAAGAAATCTCACCATCATAGGTAAATACAAGGCTCTAATCTTTGAGGATGACTGATGAAGAGGCAAATATTATAATTCTGTAAAATTAATTAATTGCCAAAAAAATATAATATGCATAACTTCAAATTTCCAATATTTTAAATATAAACTGAGCTAGTTTTGTTGTACAATTCTAATCATGACGCGTCTTGTAGCTAGATATCAGGTAAATTTTTGCTATTCTATGTTTACCTTAACCATTTTATAACCGCGTCTCTCATGTCTTAAGTCTGGGAACCACTCTTCTGCTAATAATAGCTCTTATATGAAATCCTTTTCATCCTGATTTAAATTGGATTAATGTATGATCATGTATATCTTCTCTACAACTTACATTTTACCACGATCGTTTCTGTGTGGATCATCGTAAATCTATTTAGAGTACTATAATTGCTTATTATTTGGAAATGTTATGATATCACCTATGAATGCTTAACTTATATATTATATAATAATGGAAATAGTAAAAACCGCAGTAATATATTAGTATTTTCCTTGTTATCTTTGCCACCTTTCTCGGCATCATGCTGGCTACTACTTAATATGATCTCACATGGGTTTAAGTACACACATTTGGTAACGAAACCAATTTATTATTTGACAAAAATTTCCTGTAAGTTCTCTCCAATTTTTATTTATTATACCAAATTGTGTTTTAACAAAAATAACGAAGGGAAATGTTTTTTCTAATTAATTTGACCTCTGGAGAAGTCATCATGGGGAAAATTGGAAGGTAAAACAAAGTGAATGTACAGTCACTCACACAACTCTTCCTAAATTAAGCTTTATCTTCTTGGTAGGGTGTACATGTTTATTTTAGTCAACCTCACTAAAAGGCCAACTGAAGATAATTTTATAATCTGTGTTTATTCTTCCTGACCTGTCATTTCTATCTTCTGGTCCTCATTTAGTTTACTTTTTTCTGTGGTTCACTTAACGTGTCAGTAAATGTTTCCCAATTAATATAACAAAAATCACCTTCATGTTTTTCACTTCCTCTCCCTCAAGTTGGTTATACACCAACGATAAAATCCTATACACAGTAAACTTTTCAGTTAATTCACGTAAACTCACAAAAGTATAATATATGTACGTATACCTTCACGTTTTAATAGTTATCAAGTTCCTAGTACATGTACTCTGGAAAATGTTTTGTTACGCGAAATTCTTTCATGATTGAAGAAAGTTATTGTACTTTGCCTTCATGAATAATATCCATTCTTATCGGTTCTTTAAGACTAAGAATTTTAATTTGATGAACGAATCATTTCAAACTGGTTTACAAAATTTTATTGTTGGCTTTATGTTTTTAAAGGTTTAATGTTAATCAATCCTTCTCTTTGATGTTTTCACAGGAGAGACGATGACGAGTCCCCACATGATAGAAGCAGGTAATTTTTCCTCACAAATTTCCAGCATTTATCTTTGAGTTTTACTGATTTATAGTTGTTTTATCCTAAATACTTTCGGAGATTAGTGTATTTCATTCATGTTTAGCATGATATAGCCTTTTAAAATTTTATCATGAAATAATATTACGAGTATTCTCATGTAAAGCATTCTTTGTATTTTATTATCGCAGCTCGTCATCTTCAGGCAGCGAAGAATCTCATAACTCACCTAGTCACAATGCAGAGTCAGATGGCAATGGCGAAATAGTAGCAAAATACTCTGTTGCAATTCTAGACATTGCTAGTCATGGCGAAGTGTGTGCAAACACAATAGACTTGCCCCAAAGATCTCATAGTCAGTCACCAGTTGACATTATTGAAAGTACTCTCATTCCTATTTTGCAAACAAATTCTGACTGCACCAGTACACATAACACACCAAATTCCAGGAAATTCTCACACAGCCCTTGCTCTGTAAAGTCAAGGAGTCGCTCTGGCTCACCTGTTAATGATAAACGTAGGTCACGAAAGAGTCGGTCGCCGTCAGTTAGGAGTGCACATTCCTCGCATTCATCTAGATCTTCAGTAGATCGTTCCAAGTCCCCTTCAGATTCTAGTCGTTCCCCATCACGTTCAAAATCAAGATCTCGCTCCAGGAGCAATTCTACTTCGGGTTCCTCTTCTTCTGCATCTTCTTCCCGATCTACTCGATCTATTCCTAGAAGGAGAGGGTCTCCTTCTTTCCTAGATAGACGTCGCATAACCAGGTATGATATCGGACTTTATATTAACCCAAGTTTATTTTATGTATATTTCAGATCCGGACACCGTAGACGTTGATGAGGCTTTTATTCTTTGCGGCACTCCTAAAATTTTTACTTTGTTAATTCGTATGATTTTATCATGATTATGAACTGATTATTTGTCATATTGTTATAATATTATTTACACATATATTATTTTCATATTATTTGGCAATTTTGTTATATATTAGATATTGTACTCTTTAGGAACTTTATTAGATTACAATATAGTATATGTAGATGTTTGAAATAAATATTTCAATATTATTTTGTCGTACCTTATTTTTTATTTTTTGATGTATCACGTAACCCCATTTTTTGCTTCCATTTTTGCTTTTAGTTGTGATTTAATTGCTTGCATGCATGTTATGCATCATATTCACACGTCACCTTTTGATAATACCAATAATGTTTCAGTGAGTTGTGTGTGATTATAACGAGTGTTTAAATTGTCTTACTAACACAGTGCCAGGAAACGACCGATCCCATACAAACGACGAAATGGGATGGAATGGGATGTCTCATCCTCCTCTTCTGATTCATCGTAGTTCTGTGGAAATTCCAGTTTCAAACGCAGTTCAAATATTATAAAAGAAATGCCTACAACTTGCTTCATGCAAATTGCAATAATCTGACAGAAAACAGTAAAAAAAATGACATTCTTGGCGAGATCTTTATATCTCATACACATACGACTACAACAGCTGCATATAGAGAGAGACACGGTAGTAAGTAATATTAACAAAAAATGAGTATCGCATTGAAATGTAGAGGACTTTTTGGGGTCATCAACTCTAAGATATATATTAGCGTTCCCTGCAATTCATTCCTTTGATCATTGCTGGAAATACTGACTTCATGATAAGTTTTCAACTTAATTTACTTGTTCTTTAAGCTTCATTGTGATATTTAAACCCATTCCATGAATCTCAGTTTATGTTTTACCTTGAGCTTCGTTGCTTGATTATAGGCTTAGAGTTGATATTGAACATGCCAAAGAGATTCACTAACGATTTTAAAACTAACAATAAAATTACGCTATCCGGCTTCATGTAAAATTTGCACTTGACTAAGCAATTTATAGCCCAATTGTGTAGCAAACTATCAGGTTTAGTATATTTTCCTGCCCAAAAATCCTGAAATCCGCATGACATGAGTAGAAGGCAGTTTTATTTTAGTGGTAGTGATTTTAGCTGAGGCACTTTAAATAGTTTGCATAAATGATATTTGGATTGAAATGAGCTGAACGAACTCTGAGCTTTTTAAGGGTTATTTCACAATAACTTACCCATACCAGCTATGGAAATTATTATTTTAAGTGTCAAGAAACTCGCTTTGTAGTATAGCTCATTATTTCGTCTTGTGCGTTGGGCGACTAAAGACTCATATTTAGATCTGCATCTGTCACTGATTTACATATATATTATGGCAAGACTAACTTGTTCCAATCCCTTATGAATATACGCTCACATGATTTTACGGTTTACAAACAATTATTTTGGAAAAAAAATGTGGAACGAATCAACGAATGGACACTCATGTGAAAGGTCTCCGCGATGATGATGAAGGCATTATGTTGAATGGTTTTGAAATATTTCTGCAGTTCGGATTTTTACACTTATTCATTGTTTCTAGTCATTACGCGTGAAATGATTTTCGTGTTTAATGTCAACAGTATTACTGTATTTTTGTTGCATGTTTTCTTTGTGAGTAAATCTGATTTATGCAGGCACGGTTTTGCTATATTTGTAAATTATTACTTTAAACAACGGTAATAAAGTATTGACAGTTACGTATTCATCAACAATCTGTTCGTTGTATATGCACTATGCAATTCATTACAAATTTGAACATCATGCATCAATCAGCATATGATTTTCGTACGAACAAAATTAAATGTTTTACTTTTCCAACTTGGCGATTTTATTTTTTCCAAATTGTATAAAAAATACTTGTAAATTTTACATATTTTTGTCAATAAGTGACTCGAGTTTCATCATCCCTCAAAATTTTGGGGATGAAATAAAATATCGTTCCGATATTCCCTTTCCACTCGCAAATCTTAATTGGGAATCCATATTGCTTCCTTGTTTCCAGCCATCAATGCTTGCGCATATTCCACAGTCACATTCCTTCAACTTGGCTTCCACATTGCCAGAAAGAATCTGAATGCTCTGCTTTTTTATTCCAGCCTTCAGGCATTTCCATCTAATGTCGCGCTTTCCAAAGTTTCCAGGAATTTTTTCATGGAACCATGTAGCCACGTCATGTTTCGTTATTGCTCGAGGAGTACATGTCTTTAGCAAAAATCAAATATGCACAATAAGTTATTGCATGTACTCTTTGGATCATAATCAAAACGGAGAAAAACGTGCAATTACTATGTACCAATTTCAATTTAGTTTGGAACAAGTCGTCTGGCATATTTGCCAAATACGTTTTGTAGTCTTCCAAAAACGCATCAATTTTCTGGTCCAGCTCACAACTTGTGTGCTTACTTGCCGTGGCAGTAATCGCGACAAAAAACATCATCACTGGATTCTTTACCTTATACATTGGATGTTTCCGGACATAAACACTGTAGCCCAATTGTTGTTTGGTCCGAAGATCCATAAACGCCTGAAAATTCATAAAGTTCATTGCTGCCCCAAACATATCGGCTTCATGCTGGTCCCCTCCATAAGGTCCCAGAGCGTAGCAATTTATAACAGTTGTAGTGAATGCAGGACTTCCCAAATTTTTCACCCTAATGAATAATTTTAGTTTAATTACGTTAAATTTCAATGCTAAGAAATTCAGCAGACAATCGGTGCATTATTACCGTATACATGTTTCTCCGGGCGAATACAGTTCGGGATTAAGAGGCAAAAATTTGACGCTGTATAACGCCCGACCGCTGTCCCAGATAGGAGCATATGACATTCTATCTAGGATGTTCGCCACATTTTCGAAAGTTTTGATGGGAAGATTCCCACGTAGTTCCACCATGGAAAATGTAGAGTTTCTGAATGACTCCATGAAAAATTGAAGGTCGTCCAGAGTGACATCGTTCAGATATCCTAGAAAGTCCAAAGACATCTCAGCATCGTTATACGTACAGCATTCGAGGAGTTGCATGGCTATGAAATCATTATCGGTTATAGTCTGCTCCCAGCGATATCTAAGCCTTTCCTTAGCCAACTTGAACACCTTTTCAGAAGCCAATATTTTGGGGTCGTCTTCCTGGTCCTCATCTAGCGTCGCTTTGATCACAATCTCCACTACTTTTTCAATATCTCGTGGAAACCCTGCAATTGTAAGCGAAAGAGCGCCGGGAGTGGGCGTAACGGCAACGTCGAAACCTGCTGTTTCCAATTCGGAATGGTGGAGACAAAGTTTTTGCTGGATCACAGCCGCCCACAACCAAAAGATAGCATTGGTCCTAGAACTTGGTTGAACTACACATTGGCTTACGAAGACAATATTTATTTGGCCCAGGTAACGATCAAGATCAGAACTTCTGTGACCGCGATGCATACCAGAGATTTTTGGGATAGCTTCTTGGTATTGTAGGTCTTGCTTACTTCGCCCTAAAAAAGAGTAATCCCATTGAAATAACTATTGTGAAAATGCAAAATACAATGTATGTATTACATATGCATATTACATACAATTTAATTGTTGAGGTTGTATATCTCCCCAATCCGTTGGACATTTCAAAATGAAAGCCCGTCCATCTCCACTTCCTATGTGCTGGCCCATGAGGTCGAAATCAGGTTTCAAAAAGTTGTTGACTGGACAGAATCCAAATTTGGACTTTGGACCCATTTTTGAAGAAGCCTGGTTATTTCGTGGGACCTCCACAAATTTCGCATTGGAGAATGGGGCTTTTTGCACCTTGGCGTTTAGCCCCATGTCCCCGAAAGCTATCCTCCTGGGTACCGTTTCAATCACCATCAAATGCTTATAAGCAACCAGATGAGCCAACGTCTCCTGAATCCGAGTGAAGTTAAACTTTGAATCGGTCCACGAATCGCAGAGCAGCAATTGGCGGGGTTCCACATATTGCAATCTCATGGCGAATTCCTGAGTAGTATCAAGCGAGGTCATCTGGCTACCGTAATGATACTCTTTCATATGCATTAGTCTCATTTCCTCGAATAACCTTCTCATCAATAGCTCATTGGACTGATCGCCCAAAAACTGGATATATTCAAAGGTTGCGTCTTCAATCGCCTTTGGGTTCTGCCTCCCAGCCTCCGTCAAAAAGAAGCTTACTTCCAATATGGTGGAATATTTGTTGCAATGCGGGAACGCATACATACCAAAAATCAACTCCCTATTCTGCAGATACATACTTAGCCCCACAGGTCCAGAATCTGATAGCATATGAATTATTATAGGCAACACTTGCTCATCCATATTATCTATCCAAATAGAAGCGGGTAAGTGCCAAACCAACGTTAGGTCCGCCCCATTTGACAATCCTTGAAGATACACATGCTTGCTTGGCTGTAACAAGTTTTCCATGGGGGTCTTATCCACTGGAGTTTTCATGAACGTTTTCCTATCCCCTTGACGGAAGTGGGAAAAATGACGAAGTGCGAGTTCCTGGAGCTCATCTAAACTCTTTGAACTGTTAATCGAAAGTGTCATGGCTGATGCAACATATTTGTCTTCATGGTTGTCCTTCATTATGCTTTGCACGGTTTTATTTCCGTCGTCCTTTCCACCACCCAGGGTTTCCAGAGAGCCACAAATAAATCTCGCCAAGGGATGGGACTGGCTTTTGATGGAGACGTAGTTCTGTAACAGAAATCTTCGCCAGGCAGGTAGCCGTAAATAAAATTCATTGTCCACAGCGTATACTTCTCGGCGTATGACTTCCATATTGAATCTTGGTTGTGCAAGCATGTCAGAAAATCTGTCCAGGTTACTTTCCAAGATGACATCAGGAACCTCATTATAGTAATTTGTGGTGTCCGAACGAGTTGTTGCGTTGTATATGCCAAAATTTGCGACCAAAGAGTTGACAGCATCTTCATCTGGAAAGCGCGTGCTGCCATAATGAACCATATGTTCCGTAAAGTGATGGAGACCTTGACATTTTACAGGGTCTTCTAAGCCACCTAAATAGTCAATGAGGAAAGAAAATTAAAATGTAATGTGCATGTCATTTAAAAAAAATACAATAGCATATCATCTTTAAAATTATGCCCACCTGCGTTGACCACCGCAGCGACACTAGTAGTGTTGGCTCTGTTGGTACAGAAGCGATTGAGAACCGTTGAAGCGTCATCAAGTGTGTCACCATCACCTGGACATCCGCATCCCATATTTACTGGAGCTGGGGTGCTAATGAACTCACATACTGGATCGTGATACCATGACTTTGGAACAGGCTCGATGAAATGACATGCAGGTTCGATGGAATGGTGAAGTGAAGGCCATTGACAGAATTTAGGAAAGGATACAGGCTGCCTGGTTTGGTAAGTACATCTGTAAGTGGAGGCGGGTATATCCCCTGGTAATGGAAGATTCTTCCGGGATATCAAGGCAACAGTTAAACCAGTTGAGAGTTTAATTACTCTATAATCATTAGGATCCTTGGGGGATCTTTCAGGTGTGATACTTTCTAGTACTCGTGCTCGAGGTGGGGGTGGTGCTGATGATTTTGAGGAAGGCTTGGATGATCTTGCGGAAAGAGTTTGATCGGTCTTGATTGCTTTGGAGGGAGCATCATTGGGAGGGCTACTGCTCCTGTCCCGTTTGAAAGCATTAGGATCATTAGACATGCTGGTAGAGAATGGAAGTTGATGTGGGGAAGTTGGAAGCAAGGATATGGAAGAGTTGTGGTACGGATGAATATGATAGGGGTCGTAGGTAAATTACAAGGTGGGTAGAATGATAAAAAAATATTCGAAGAAAATTAAAAGTTACATACTCTCGTGAAACCAATTTTGGTAATTTTTAGTGCATTTTGCTCTAGATGTAAATACTAAATCCATGGCAAATGTTTCAAATGATTGAATTCATTCAACGCTATTTATTCATCCATCATCATTAATAACGGCCACCGCCGACTGACAAACGATGCAAAAGTGAAAACTGGGTTTCAATTCAAAATGTTTCATTACAAATTCCATTTCAAAATTCCAGAACAAATGTGTACTTAAATATAATACCCGTGACCATGATTTTATCGAACACGAAAGCTAGAGCATGTCTTGCATTCACCTTTGTATAATTTTATGGCGACATGTTGTTCTTTTTAAAAGAAAAAGTAGAGATACAAAGTAAAGTTTTGCAATGAGTAGCATAGAAAATGTCACCAAAATAGCAAAGCAATTTGCATGACAAAAATATCAGAAATCAAGAACACAAAGCTTTTCATGACTCATGAGAACTATCTTTTTGTACCTACATGCATCATTTACAGTAAAAATGCTACATCAAAATTTTATGAGCTTTTCTTTATGATTTACCTTTGCAGATCGTTTTACATAGCTACTTACTAGTACTTTACACAAAGATTCTCATTCTTTCCTCGTTCGATAAAAATTGATACCTTATTGTAACGTAAGAGAACGTGATTTAGTACAGTAAGCCTTCTCACAATTCTCCCACAGTGCTTATAAATGCCACTAAAGTAACTGATTGTTTTACCCTTTATCTTGCATTGCATATGACGATGATAATGATAATGATGCAATACATATACAACATAACATACAACATCGCCTAGCACGCAAGTCTCTAATGCTTTAAGGCTTCATTGTCGAAAATGAAATGAGCATATTACTCAAATATATTACTTCTTATAGTCTTGCACGTGAATCCAAATCCATTCACAGTTGTTGGTTGTTAGGAATTAATGGAGGATTGCACGTACATAAAACATGCAAGTAAACATACCTAAACTCCACATGTGTATTACATTATTGTAAGCAGAACATAACTTTTTTAACATTGAACGAGTTGTCAAGCTCGTCTCTGTTTTGTCAGTTTCATACATATAAAGCATTTTCAGCTGTAAACTAAAGACTTTATCATTTGTATAACTTTCCTAAATGTGCTTCACTAAAATATTTACAACTTTCCTTCTAACCACATCAAATGGTTTTGTGAGTAAATCATTGTCAAAAGTACAAAGTGAGCAATATTACTTGTTCTCTGATGAGAGGAAGGGACATTTTTTTGCACCCAAAATCTTGAAATCCATTACTTGTCTGTAATTTACATGGATAATTTTACTTGACATGGACATATCTATAAACATTTATACTAGATAAGTTTCACGTCACCCCATAACAAGGTTTATTCGGGTGCAAAGTGGATAAAACTGCACATTCGTACATAGATCATTTGCCAGTCAATCCGTCAGTCTTCCCTTTCGCCTTTGCACGAAGACTGGAAAGATTTTCCTGGAACAACAACGCAACAGTGATACAATGAGAAAGCTTCCGATTGTCTACCACAGCTTGGAGCAAGTTGTTTCAAGTCTACGAGGTTCACATGTTCGTGTATATAGATTTATTCATATGCATTTTGATAGAGTAGAGTCAACTTTGAGTAAAAGTCCGAAAACCGTTTCATGTGAATAATGTTGTGTTTGGGTTTACAGATTGCTAAATCGTCAGAACTGTACCAGCTTCTCAAAGTGAGCTCGACGGGAAGCAATGGGATATTGGATCCCTCCACATACATGCCTCGCAGTCGACCAATATCTGTCATTAAACCCAAGATGCCAATTATGGTAGTGGAAGGCTTGGATGGAAGTGGTATATGAATATTTTATTGTTTTGGCAATGGAAAAGATGTACATTTTCTTGTGCACAAGAAAGACTTGACTTCAAAATTATCATTTAAATGATTTTTAGGTAAAACAAAAGTGTCCACTGCATTGGTTAACAATTTAAAGATGGACTTGTACCACACCCCTCCAAAACGAATCAAGTTTTTAAAGGGATTTTTTGACGAGCAAGAGGAACCTTTGAGAAGAGCATTCTATTCTTTGGGAAATTATCTAACAGCCCAGGACATTTTATCATCGCAATTTTATAATGGAGTTGTTATAGACAGGTACGCCAGGTTTTTTTTATGCCTTTGGCTTTTGATGAACAAATATGGAAGAGTGAACAAACGGCATTTTCAATTGATAGGTTCTGGCCTAGCACTGCAGCTTACGCCATAGCTCATGAGAAGACATCAAATAATACGGTAATGGATTCATCAATATTTGAATGGCCTACGGATTTGCTACTTCCAGACACAGTGCTTTTTCTTGTTGTAAGCGAAGAAGTACGTCGATACCGACATGCTTTTAGAAATACGACAAATACTCCAGAGGAGCAGCTTCTTGCAAATAATCAGACATTCCGAGAAAAGTAAGTCATTCCGGCTGGTGGCTGGTGAACATGCTTCTATGAAATTATGCATCGTATATTTTCTCTGACGGGTTTTGAAACGTATTTATTGTTTTTGTTAGCTTAATTCAAAGTTACAAAAATCTTCGCGGACCAACCTTACAAGTTATAGAGGCAAATGAAGATATAAAAATCGTCGAAGAGAAAGTTTGCAATATGATTCTAACACAATTTCCTATTTTAGCAAGGTACACGGTTCAAATCGTTTTATGCATCTTGTCAGCATTGTGTAATATGGATATTATCATGCATGTATGCGCTTTTCTGAATATTGTAGGTCGCCTACCCCTTCCACGAATCGCAGGACTTCCATGTAGACAATCAAAAACCGAGTTTCCTTTCGATGAGCTCCTTCGAGAAACTAAGAAAGCCAATTTGTGCATTCCACTTGGACTTCAGATGTAAGAATGAAAATAAAATACTCGCAATACATTTTTATCGTTAAACATTTCTTCCCGTTTATTAATAACGTACGAAACTTGCATTCATTGATTGTAAGCAAATTTTTTGTAGTAAAATTGTTGATAACCGCTTAACATTAAAATAAAACTTGTTTCGTAAAAGTGAGTGTATACAATATAATTTAACAATACAGGTAATTAACACTTTTTCAAGCAGAAGCAAGTATGTTTAATTCATCCTAACCGTGATGCACTGTCATATGCCTTGTATTGCAAATTTTAGTATAAAGTGTCGATTGATCTACTACAAACGTTAAATACTCATTAAATTAGCTATATATGACAAGATATTAATTAGTGATGTAGCTGTATCGATTCTAATATTTGCTCCGAACAAAATCGGGCATCTTTGGTATAAACATTACACTGAAATAATTCTCAAATAATCTTTCCTGTAATGATTTTGCAAGATTGAAAGCATGTGTCGCAAGAAATCTCCGTTTTTGTTACGTGGGCGGAGTTCCTTTTTAACTTATTCCGTTGGAAATTAAAAGGCCGTGTAAGCTAACTAATGCGAAATTAAACTAAAATTCTGTAAGTATTGGTAGTGTGAGCATGGGCAATTCATAAGCATTCGAAACTACTAATAATACTCTAAGTATATGTACCAGTGACTTTGTTGTGTAATTCAAGATTTTTAAAAATCATTACACCACCAGTGTTAAATTGTATGAAGGAAAATTGAAAAGTAGTTGCCACAATTTATCACATTCAAAGTTAGTTTTACGTTATTAAAAGCTTATAAATCTAAAAAAAACATAACAAAACTATGCAAAATCGGTTCGCATATGTATTGGAAAACTAAATATTTAGGCAGACACCTTTTCGCAATAAATTATATCTACATTAAATAAAAACTGCAATGTAATATGCTTTAGTTTCTTGCATAATAGTATATTAAACGATCTAAAATCATAAAATTACGCACTACACAGATACGTTGGAAAGGTGTCCGAGAAAAAATTATTCTCTATTCTCAAAAAAAGAACCAAAAACAGATAAAACAAGATCATGGGTGAAATATGTTGGAGGTCAGTACAAGTTAATTTTCTGAGTAATTGGTGTCCTGCACATGTGGCATGTTGAGAGGGCGTCCGCGCATCGCTCACATGCTCCATGCCCACATAAGAATGCGATATTACGTCTTCTTTCCATACATATTGAGCAACAGTATGTCTCTTCGATTTCAGCGAATTTGTTTTCTAAATAACGTAATCGTTCGGCACTTGGATTTATGGTACCAGTCCTGCTATTCGAATTTAAAATACCTCCTTGACACGACAGTTTCCTGAGTATTGGCTGATGACAGTTAAGACACTTCTTCATTCTAATACAACATTCTTCACAAACTATTTGATGTCCACAAGGCTCAAAGAATATCAAATCTGTGACTTCGGAACAAAGCAAACACTCTGCCGTTTTTAGAGGGGGCTTCGACACAAGAGACAAACCCGACGTGGAAATGCAATGTCCGGAGGGTCCTTCTTCTCCTCTCATGGATCTTCTTCTGAAAATAATTTATCAAGATGTGAAGTATTTACTCTTATATTGAACATTAGCTGACTAAAAATTGATTGCGCTATTAATTCCTTTTCTTACCTATTTTGGGAGTAATGAAGCAGCATATCTTTCAAGCGATCAGATGTAACAAGATCTAATGGGGTCACGCCACGGCGATTTCGTTTACTTAACTCTGCTCCTGATTGTGCCATGAAACAAGCGAGAGCTGCAGCCCCCATCTCATTTTCATTTCCTGTCCAGCCTCGTTGAGTCAGGCAAGCCACAATCTGGAAACAATACATATTTGGGATAAGTTTATGGTGGGGCTAAAACTCAAACCACGTTCAAGTTCACTAAATATATATCGTTATAATGTTGTTTCCTCCGTTAATTGATACATTTTAACTATAATATAAGCTAAATTGCCGTCCCAAAGGATAATTTATCTTCGCACATTTCGGCTCCACATACGAATGTGTATACATATGTAGAAATTTTTGATGTGCGTTTACATTTTATTGTATTTATGAGAGGCTAATTTTTTACACCTACCTCGGCTATTATTGGAGCATTCTCGTGTTTTCTCAGTTCCATTGATATCATCGGATTAGGAATATGCGGATGGTTGCTTTGATCCTGGGAGGAGTGTCCATTAAAGTGTTTAATTAAAACAGTATGCAAGGGAGTATCACCGTCTTCATCCTCAGGCGATATTGCCGCTCCTTTTGCAACAAGCAGTTCAACAATGCCACAATAACCTTGAGATACGGCCAGAAGTAAAGGAGTTTGCTTTCGGTTGTTCCTAATGTCTATTTCGGCTTGACCCTGATCAAGAAGTGCTTTTGTAACTGTAAAGTGGCCATTCAGTGCAGATAAATGCAGAGCGGCAAAGCCATCATCCTTTTTCACGTCAACTAACTGTCTGGCTTTCCCTATTATTCTCTCGATAGCACTATAATGAAACCAAGAAAATGTTAAATAAGTACAATTGCAACAATGGCAGACAAATCAAATTAATCCATCAAATTCAACGGTTATAAACTCAAACTTACTAATGGTTTCCTTTCAAAGCTGCATGATGTAAAACGTTGAATCCTCGATTATTTTTTAATGTAAAGTCCACTCCTGGAGTGCTAATCAAACAGTCAATTATATCACGATGATCTTTTCCTATGGCGTCATGTAATGCTGTATCTCCATACGAATCCTGAAAAATGAACATGAACACAATTTTTAAATGAGCAAGTCGACAGAATGACCTCTTTTGTTACAAACTTATTTCATCATAAAATAACCAACCTGAATGTTAATATTGCATTTAAATTTCAACAGTGTTTTCACACATTCTAAATAGTTCTTATTGACGGCTACGTGAAGAGGAGTGCACTGTCCCTTGTTGACTGCGTTTACCAAAGCTCCCGCTTTTAGCAATAGGTCCATCACCAAAGGTTGGTTTCTGGAAACAACGTACAACCCACATTATCAAACTGCATACTAACTATTTTATAGAATCGCATTCAAGATTTCTTTTTCGTCCTTATCATTCCTTGTCACTTACCCAAATGCTGAGTAGTGAAGAGCAGTGTCTCCATCGTCGTCAGACACTTCTAAATTGACGCCAGCAGCTTTTAATATCACTACAATATCTATGTGACCTTGATGGGCTGCAACTTGTAAAGGAGTCTTCCCGCTACTTTTGTGGTTAAGCTGAAATTTACATAGTTGAAGTTGTGTGAGTATTCCAGCAGAAAAAAACTTGGCATGATCACGATACGATGGAAATATTTACTCATTAAGAAAAGTTCATCCAGCATATTCAGAATGATAACGCAGTATAGTTTTTATAATCATTGTCTTGAAACAGAAAAATGTCATGTAAATGGAACGTACCCTATCTTTCATTTTTGGCAACATCTTCTTAACAGCTTCCACTCTGCCCTGGGCTGCTTCTTTAATAAAACGTTCGACAGTATACGACGTGTCGACGGACATGTCGTCTAATAAATGAGATAACATCGACGACATGGGATCCTGACCTGATAAGAAAAATCATGAATATATTAGTTAGGATATTAGCTTAAATGTTAATGTACAGCACTAATGATAAGATAGCAGTATCAATTAGTTCACTTACTAACTGAATCCTCCCGACGATTGGCATTTGCATACATTGAATTATTTGAATCAAATCTATCACATGGAACTAGCCGCACAGCTAGTGGATTCATGGTCCAAACTGAAGGTCCAAAGTTGATTCGCAGATCATTATCCGCGTACACTTTTACTATCGTACCAGATTTCCCCAATATTTCCTTCATGACGTCCACCCATTCCCCGTGGCCTTTTTGTAATTCCCTGACTTTGGCAAAATCATTTACTACTTGGACGATATCTCCGACTGCATAAGTAGTCACTTTTGTCACCGACGCTGGATTAAATGTCCATCTAATCCCAGAATCGTACTGTACTCGTATGTCCCCCTTATCTGTTACACGATGAACGGTCCCCACTTTGCCTATGAACTGTTAATTTGAACAAAATAGCCATTGTATTTCCGAACCACTGCTTTATGCTTTTTTATTCATACTAGTACATTTTATGTTTACGTACCTCTGCCATTCTTGGATTCCATCCTCCATGGCCTTCTTGCATTTCCTTTAATTTGGCAAGATCTTGAACTACTTGTACTTTATCTCCCACACTAAAATTATAGGAGCTCTGAGTTTTACTAGAAATACTTTTAGAAGCAGTCGACGTACTAGACCTACTTATTGTCGTACTTGGCATTCCTGTTGACAAAAAATGGGAGTTTTTAGCAAGAATTCATCAAACGTATTTCAGAAAATCATTTTTTAACGCTGTATATTTACCCAAAACTGGAAGATGGTCAACGTAATACGATCCGGCTGAAGAAGCTTGTACGCATTTCAAATCTACTTTACCCTTATGGCCTAATCTATACACATTTGTTGATCCAGAGCTCCAAATTACATTTGCAACTGATCGCCCTGACTCATGATCCCATCCACGAATATCTACCACACGTCCAACTTTTCCTGTTGGCAAATATCACAAAAGTAAAACGATTTTAAATTCACATTAATTACGACTGGTGACTCTGAAAAAATCGGCTTAACTATTGACATCAGTACCGTCCCCATCCTGATTTCCCCAGTCCCAATCACAACCACGAACGACTCTTGCTCCTGCAAAAATTCCTCTCGAAACAATTTTCGGACTTTCTAATCTTGGAGACAAATCCATTCTAAAATGTAAAACAAAACACATATAATTAACTTTGGATCACAGTCGACAACTTTAGAGAGTTTTACACTACAAATGATTTAGTTACCCGTGTGATGAAGGAGTGTCATATCTTCTAAACGGATGTGAAAGGTCATGTGTGTCATTCATATAACAGACAGTGCACAAATCAAAGTCAAAACACCGAACACATTTCCACAACATTCCAAATATACCATGATCCTTGCAGCCGTCGCAAATTACATTGGGATGTCTAATTCCTAAACATGTTATACCAACACTTTATTAGCATTCCAACTTTTCAACACAGTTTTCAATTTAAAACTACTTGACAAAATGAGGATTTAATACCTGCGGGGCCGTTGTCAAATAATCTAAGATCATAAGCTTCCTGGTAACCTACTCGGTAGTTGGTCCTAGATCCCATGTCCCATTGTACAACCACTGTCTTATCTGGACTTGACGTTGAGCCTGGTCGCCCAACTTCAACCACAGTTCCAACATGACCCTCCCCATTATCCTGAGTAAAACCAAACAAATGAAAATTACTTTCTCTTCTCCATTGATCAATGAGCAATATTATTGAATGAAAGGATGGGTGGTAAAGTAGACATGACGCATTACCTGATTTCCCCACTTCCAGTCAGGACCACGTACGACTCGAACCCCAATTTCCAGCATTATGTCTCAACCGAAGTTCCGGTAAACAATTAAGCAATGGGCAACGCACATTTTCAATGGTTTCCTGTGAACGTTCAAATATCACATAATTAGCAAAATCCTTTTGAGGGAGGAGCAACACAACATTTTAACGCCGCCAGCATTGTTTGACGTTGACGTCACCAATACCGACATTATGGATGACATGGACACTGGGCGTGAAACAGCTATCATCATGACAACTTTAACTTACTATCATGATTCATGAACAATTTGTATTGCCAGTAGTAGTCGAAACCGATTGAAGACGTTGAATTGAATACTACTATACTGTCACCTATTAACTTATTAATGATTGATTTGCAAAAATATTGAAGGCAGTATGATAATCTGCAAAGCAATGAAAGGTAAAAGTTTTGCATTACTTTTGACGGACACCTGTCGATTTTATGAATCATCTCTACTATTCTCTACTGAATTAATATGAAATGGGAACTGAAACTGTTGTTGCTGTAATTTCTTAAACTACAAGTCACAAGATATATGACATCAAAACTGTTATATGCTAGCTAGTTTTTTTGCTTCGTAAAATCTAAGGACACAATCTAAGGAAAAAAATATGAAGATTTGAATTGAGTTGTTTTCCTAAACCAAAACTATTTCTTTACCAAATACATACTTGTAAATGTTTAAAGAATTACTTCAGTGAAGGAAGACACCAATATTTTGAAGCGCTGTGAGTGCACAGTTGGTTTTACGAGGGTCTAATGTCACTGTCACACCACCAGTGACTAGTGACTAGTGACCACCAAACTATTATGATGTGTAACTTTTTATCTTTCCAGTTTTGAATCAATCGCTTTTCTCCAGAGTCCGGAATATGACATGCCTCTTGCTCACACACCTTTCAATTTCATTTTTTGATACCTTTCATTACTAACACTGAATTCTAAATTCTTTTCGTTTACTCATAATGAAATTCTCTACTCAGCAAAAGGTATACAGTATAGTACCGACTGCAGAAGATATTACTGACGACGATGGGTATGACGATGACGGTGGTAGTAGTGGTGGTATAATATGGCATGAAAATAATTTGTTTTTGTGCATAGAATGTAAATGACAGCATGGCATGTGGGCAAAGTAGGCAAAAAAGCAGAGGGTCTGCCTGCTTACTAAAAAACCATCAAAGCAATTTAGCCAGTACCTACCAACCATTTTGCTGGCAACCTTTATCAATTATAAACTCGCATTTATTTCCCATTCTAAATATTCAATGGAAGTACAGCAGAGAAGCTCTGTTTACAAGTTATGCATACCTATACGTAATTCAACATGTGAACCATCTAATAGCACACGAAAGAATATTTTTGCTTTCATTCCACCTATTACACTTAAAAATCTCATGGCAGCCCAGCCGAGTCATAATCATAATATGTGTGCTTGTTAGACATCGTCATCATCATTATCATCATACTAGTCAACTAGTGTCGGCAATCGGCAATGATAATGAAGCCACATAGCGTTACATCCAACTTAACTGCCATAAGTTTGTGTTTAGTAGTTTTATTATGCGTATAATGAAAACGAATTTTTTAATACATGTAAAAAAATATCAACCGTGAGGAAAATTGGCTGTTTTGTATTTTTAACATTAACGTCGGGCATAACATGAGCATCGTCGTCTGATGTACAATGTACATTTTAATATCAAGTCGATTTATCTCAACATATTATCATCATTATTTGCTTGGCTGTCTATGTGGTGGGCTGAGCGGTGTGTTATGTTGATGCTCTCCTCTTTTGCTCTCACTATCAAGATTACTTTTATGAAAATGAAAACGAAGCCAGTTATACTTTTGTATTTAATTATTATAACCTCTTACTTCGTTTAGATGAATCATAATCAACTCAGTAATAGGGTATTTATTGTATTTGTATACATAATATGTATACAGCACAACTCTTCCTCTCATAACAGCTCTCTTCATGCTCAGCTTTTTGAGTTTCGTAAAAGATTTGAAAAAAATATGCCAAATCAAGCTTGTGAGTTGACACAGCCGTTGTCACTCTTACAGGCCTAAAAATGTTTAAAAAAAATTACTTTTATGTAAACACTGCCAAATTCAGACACCAGCTGTATTTCGTAATCAGTGTGCTGATGCATGGTTTCGAACATATTATGAGTTCATCGATTCGGGTAGTTTTGTTTTAAACTTAAGTCACTAGTTTAATTGCCAAAATCTGAGGAATGATGGGATATTTTCATGACTATTATACTTTTAGAGAGCTACAAATCGTGTAGTGCATTGCATACATTTTTGCCTAAAAATTGCTTAAATTCTGCTGTTTATTTCATTCAACGGTTTATAATTGTTTTATTGTTCAAAGCTTTCAATCAAGATTACGATCAAATCAGTTTTTACTTGCTGGCTAGTATACGGATTTGTAAAAATAAAAGTACAAATCGAAATGAGGATTTTTATTCAAAGCAGTAATAATAATACACTTTTACACGAATCGAAAGGGAAAACTGATATTTTGCAAGTAGCAAACGTGGGTAATAATGGATATACCGATATACGATCATTATCACGATTTATAAAATAACATACTGTAAACTTAGGTATTGTACTGGATGAATTCAATGAAAGTTGGCACTTGGCACAACGGACACATGGAACACATTTATATGAATGATGACTCATCCATGAATAATTAAATAACAACATACCTATATCATTTATTTGCCACTACGTCACATTCTGGGGAAAAAAAGTTTATTTATTTTCCATTGAGCTCGTAGTAGTGGTAGCTCGTCGACGAGGTATTTTGCAGACCTGAATTTATCTAACCAAAATGAATAGCCCATGAAACTTAAGCTACAAAACAACAAGCTTTCAGGTTTTGAAACAGTCTAAATCTGGTCTGATAATTAAAATTGTATTGTAACATTTTATTATTATGATGATGACTGACTGATGCGATTTAGTTTGTTTCAAGCATTCTTCCCTGGGGCAATACGAGATTTTGCGTGGTCACTAAAGGTTATGCATGTGACGCCGTCGCATACTAACAAATCAAATTTGATTGCTTGAATCAGTCGAGATTACTAACGTGTTAACAAAATCTTTAATTACGAGATATTAAATATTTAAGTATCTATTTTTTGTAATTTTAAACATTTTTATGCGAAAATTATGCAGTGTTTCATGGCATCTGCTTATCAGTAAGAATCAATTTTTATTCTATTGTGATTAGCTTACTATGTGCGTAAAATGAATTTATTAATTTGGCAGCATTCAATGCTTTTCATGCCTCGAATGATTTTTAGTGCTTACTGTGACATAACAATAAGTATGACACCTCAGTTCACAGTTGTTGTATCTGCTTTTCTTACGTAACAATAACAATGTACAGAATATGTATGTAGTTCTAGCGAAAATTGCAATTTGCAATCTCTAGCCCAAACATAAACATACTACACAAAATTACGATCGTAAAAATGTTTTGTTTCGAAACATTCTTTCCGCATATCGCAGTTTTTGTAATTGTGCATATTGGCTTATTCTGTTGTTAGTACACAATCACAAAAACATATTCAAATGTTTCATTTCACACACAAGTGAGATATTTCATGCGCCCACAATTTCCTCGACTTTCTATTTTTTGTTTTGGTGACAGAAGTACGTAATAATAATAGTTATAATAACTGTCATTGTTGATGCCGAGTTTCCTTTTCATAAACATTTTCGCTGTGTTGCGTTATTTCTCGATTGTAATCCCTGTTTAAAAAAATTCAAATTATTACTTGTACGCAATGTGTACACACTACACACTGTCTTCATTTCACAGTACAATTATACATTGACGTATTTTTGTAAAACGTTTAGCTTTTTTAATTCTAATCAAACCATCATCATGATCATCATCACGTTTTACATATAATGGTACACATGGATGAGAAAAATGGATACGTGTCGTTTATTTGTACTGGTTCCTGGTTTTTATTTGCAACGAAAAAATTGAAACTTAGTTTACTAATATCTCAGCTCAGTGACGATGTATTTCTTGCCTGGTTTTGAGTTGTGCTACAGAAATGTCAAGTTTTCATTTAAATATAAAAAATTATGCTAGAATATGAGATGAACACCTCAAAATTTATCTATTACTCATGTTTTTTATAATACAGATCGGAAGCTGAAATTCAATGTTTTTTAGCACACGACATACATAATGTTGCATGAAGCATAGCACATAAATAAAATGTGCAGTTAAACAATAACAACATGTTTGTATATGCAACGAATTTGAAACACTTTATATTCAACAAAAGGAAAGGAGGATGTTAGTCTGTGTGTTTTACTTAAAGATTACCTGTACGCATCAACTCATCATATTTTTTTTATTTTGATAATAATGCATAGCAAGTGACATCACTTTTAAATAGTAAACAATGATGTGATGAGCTCTACATTCTGCTGCCAATTGCAAATTGCAATACACCTGGCGCATACAAAGCAAAATATACAACATAATCTATTTATCTGTGCAAGTAAATTGTTAATTTTAAACCAGCCTTGCATTCGATTATTTACGCTGTGATGGTGAGTAAAGTTTTATTGAAAAGCTCAATAAATAGCAAACATGTAGCTCACTCAAATATAATGAAAGTCTAGCTGGTGTGTGAGCTATTCTCTTCTATCAATGTGAACCAGTTTAAAATTATTCACTCACCTTGCTGCTCTTCTTGTTTTATACACTAATATTGGTCGGGAGTCTCATAACCTAATGTAATTTTATCATCATCAGAGCGACATCCTTCATAACGATTACGACGACCATGGCGCTTCAACTTGTAAAACTGTATGCGTTGGATTGTTGCGTGTGTTATAGGGTGGTTTATTATGGTAAAAAAATGTTTTATTCACTTCACTGTTTAAAGTGTCTATGCTGCCGTACCAATTATAGTAAAACATACAATGTCATTGATTACTGCAAACTGCACTATCATACACCGATATGATAATGTGTGCCACTATTAACTCTGCCCATCACTCTACTATTATGTTTACCTATGCAAGTGTCTTATATGATTATCAGATTAGACCTTATAGAAAGGGTTAATCACAAAATAAAACACTAGAAACCTGTGCATCTGCATCATGCACATCATCATATCAAATCAGTAATTCATTTCATGTATTGTAAAGTGAATTTAGTTGATACATCGTCGTGCCCTCTATTCATGAGCAATGATCTTGGTAATGACTGCTAAAAAGTTATTGTTTCGTCACCAATATAACTTTGCCGTCTTGATGAAATGATATTTTATGCCACAAAATTTGGCAGTCATGTTGGCGTTGGCCCCAAAACTAAAAAAGCAGTGAAGTAAAATGCTTGTTCACGAAGTGTATTGAAATTTATGATAAATGGTAAAAAAAGATTTTAAGTATAGGGTCAAATTAGTACATGTACTTGAGTTGGGGTTTACATGATAACACGGGTTATAAGTTATATTGCACTCATTTCACTTTTAACAATGGAAAATTCTTGTTGAAGGAGCTTCATATCTACCATCATACCATAATTCCGGTCAAACTACCATACAAAAATAATGGCTTTAGAGCGAGTCAATTCAATAAATAATGTTTGAAACAGACACTGTTTTTACGCAGATAAATAGGAATTCCAGTACAAGGACAGGAACGACAAAACTGGTCCTCTGGTCAGAGAGGAATTTCCTATTACTAATCACCAATCCCTATTCGATCACCAAATATGACTCAAATTTAGGAAGACCACTTATTACAAAAAAATGCATTGTAAGAAAGTATTTTATGTTACTCTTCTTTACCATCTATTGATACAGTTCATTAAATTTTGTTTTTAAGAGTGACTCATATAATTTGATAAGTCACGGTTGAAGTTAAACTTATTACTAATACTCAAGATAATAGATTTATTGCCAGTCAGTAAAGTAATGCTACAGTATTGCAATAATATGCCTTTATACAATGCTTGCTACCAAGTTAATTGCATTGCAAAAACAACTAACATGGGTTAGTACGTATATCATCATAATACCACAAGAGTCAGTTGGACAATCGATTTTTTTCAATTCTAGCAAACGGTATGCCGAATTTGGAAGTTAGTTTTCTGCATCATTTTCCGAATAATGTAAATGGCTATTATTAAAGTATCATACGTGGCTACTGTTTGAATGACTTTTCTAAATATGAGCATGTATGTATGTAGGACTTTCTCGGGCTATTCTACAACTACCTTGAGAAGTCTTGCAGTTATTTTGGACAAATATCGATAATTTATAGCTATATTATTTTACCCTTTCAAAATCCCACGTGTATTAATTTAGTTTATTTTTTAATGATGTTAAAACCCTCAATTCAATCATGAAAATCAAGAAAGCACATTACAATCAACCATTTTGTGATCTGTCTTACACAGAGTCACACAACACATGAATACATATATATATTTATTTAAAACTGTAACTTACGTTGCGTGTAAATTGCGTTCACTCTCCGAATAATTTGATGAACATTTGATTTCCAAATTGATCCAAACTTCATGTAGATGCTTGTTATTTTGTGTACAAGAGTATATTACACCATTTTCGTCTCCCAAAAAATGTTTTATCCACTTGCTAAACAATATTAACTACCATTATATTGACATTTTTTCACATTAAACAACACACAATTCACACACAGACACACACTAAGTTCATCCCAAAAACACCTTCAAACAAACTCAATATACAGCAAAAATATCTTATCGACACGACCATAGTGTGCTATCATCTTAATTACCAGACCTATTTGGCAGTTGGTTCCATTCTTTCAGTACAATATTTGCCACGTCTTTTGTTGTAGCAACAACATGATAGTTCACAGTCAAAATAAAGAATATCTTGGTTACAAACGCACCACCAAGCAGCAGTGCAGGAGAAGTAAAGTCCCACAGAGAGACCAGTCTTGTAGTCTTGTACACATTTATGAGAAAAACACACACACACAACACAACAATTTTGTATTTGGATGCACCTTATCAGTTTTAAGCCAATTACTCTAGAACAATAATGATGATTGTAGAGCGTTACTTTAAATGCTACTTTAAAATCATTTTTTATTGTATTGTTTTAAAAAAAGATGGCAATTTTTTTATATCCGTTCTGATTTAGTCATCATCAATTTGGATTTTGCCAAACGCACCTCCAACAATACACTATATGCATAACATTTTGCTGCTGTTGCTGCGACTATCAGAAAAGATTATGAGCATTGTTATCTCTCTCTCTCTCTCTGCAAGTCTGCAGACAACAAATAGTAGCAACACATACAATGTATCTAAAATGTATGTGTTGTGTGCTATGTTTATTTGCAGAGTGAAGTGTAGTGTATTTAACATGGATTAAATTGGGTCTGCTGCGTGAATATAATATACGAGCAGAACGCCCGAAAACTAAAGTTTTCGATAACTACCTAACGCTAAAATCGACCCCTTCCCCTACGTTACACTTTTTTATTAGTTTAGTACAGGATACCCCACCTAACTTAGCGTGCCACGGTCCCTTTGAATCCTACATCCCCCAGATTTCCCCCACCCACTCTGAATGTTCACCCCCAAGAATTCCCCAATCCCTTGCGAATCTCCAT
>JAQFZH010000696.1:0-28529 GCA_034695485.1 Entomobrya nivalis | reverse complement strand
ATGACGGGTATACCAACTACTCCAAAAACATACTCTATTCCCTGAAAAAATATGACATACATACATATATAGTGTATAGTGTATCACTAAACGCTGCTCCAGTAAACCAGTCAGAAATCTAACCGTAGTTGGGATATATATATACCTGATCTTTTAACGCCTTCGCGAGTACATTTGCTCCATCTATCTCGCCCATCCTGTAAAAATAAACAATCACAATCAGGCAATACTATCATGCATTAATTATTTTAGAGCTATTCAATCTCCTGTCACAATTAAATCGGGTCCAACTGAAATATTTTTATGAAGAACATCAAATTGTCCAAATTAAAAAACATTGACGTACTTGATATCTGAATTTATAACTTCTAACCGTAGAGAATGTTTATTTTTCAAAAAGTATAGATCTAGTATAGTCTACAATCTTAAGAAATTGCAAGTAGTTAAAACAGTTTGAATTGAATTGAATTGAATTGAGCTTTATTTCAAGTGCTATTGTATATCAGTACAAACAATACATACATACATATATACGCCAATATACTGATTATCATAATATAACACCTTCTATACAAACACTGAATGAATATTTCTACAAATAACTAACTAATACATACTGCACTCACTCACGTGTATCAGTCCATTGCCATTTTCCAATCTTGATAACTTGCTAAAATTTAACAATACTCATATACATAACCTATTTATATATATAATTTGCTTCGAAATTCACATAAATATTTTTTGACATTATCAATATAATTAAAATTTTCATTTTCATCATCAAAAATTTTTACTTTCGCGTTTACAATTTCATTCCACATTAAAGTAGAATTCCACCTTACCGAATGTTTAAATTTCTCGGTTTTACAAATTGGTACCTTTAATCTAGGCTTTTCTCTTGTAGCTGATCTCATTCGTTCAAACCAATTTTTAAACATATCATTATTTTCGAACTTATATATAAATTTTACAAGCTCTAATTTCCTTAATTCTATAATTGTCAGTAAATTCATTTCATTTAACAATTTATTAATTATTGGTAACGAGATTGATACATTACTCTTACGTTTATTCAAGTGTGTATACTCTATAGTATATAAATAACGATTTATTCTCTTCTGTATTTTTCCTAATTCCACTTCCGATTGAATTGCCCAGACAATGTTGCAATATTCAAAAATACTTGTAACAAATGCCGATAGGAATGTTTTTTGCTTTGATTTTGGTATACACCTTTTATGAGCATAAAGCCTACCTAAAGCATTGTTCATTCTCTTTTCTACTTGTGAAAAATGCGTTTTAAATGTGAGTGCGGAGTCAAAATGCACACCTAAATATTTAAATGCAGACACTCTCTCCACCGCCTTTCCATTTATGCATACATTTTCAGTCAAATTTTAAGTTGTTTCGTTGCCATTTAAAATGTATGTGAATTTGTGACCCCATGTCTCGGGTCAGGGGAAATATTGAGGTCTGAAACGCATTCCATTTTGATTAGCCGATGATACTGTATAATAATAAATAAAAAAGTTGTCATTTAAAATACATGTGACATTTCGACCCCCATATTCCGGGCCCCTGGGGGTATGGAGGTCTGAAATGCATTCCAGTGTGATCAGCAGTCAATCCTGTATCTGAATCGACAATAAAAAATTGCAATTTAAAATTCATGTGACCTAGGGACCCTCAAATCTCAGGCCAGGTTTGACTCCTGGGTCTGAAATTCAATCCCACAGAAGATCTTGAACTACGGTGTCTGGGAGCCAAGTTTGGTGTCAATTGGTCAAATAGTTTTTGAGAAATCGTGTTCACAGACAAACACATAAACGGTATATCGATCCCATTAACTACCTAGCTACGCTAATCGGTAGTTAATACATGTTTAATATTTATTCCCTGTTGATATTTTGTCGTTTTGAAAACGGATTTTAATAGGGCATCACTTTTGTTTTTAAACGAAACACAACGTCAGAACCGCATATTAAGACACGGAACAAATATTTGTGGTAAAGCAAAGCATTTGATATTTGAACACATTGAGAAAAGTAGCTCTTCTGTTAATTAATTATTTAGTATTTATTTACCTTGGAATATTTATGTAGCTTAAAATGGATTTTGAGAGGGCATCACACCTGTTTTTAAACGAAACATGTGATAGCAGATAAGACTTTGCTGTGAAGGTTCTCTATTATTTTAATATTTAGTAATTATTCCACCAAAAATATGTTTTTGTATTTGGAACGGATATATAGATACGGAGCTAATATTTAGTTGGAAAGCTTAGCATTTATTGGTTAGAAAAATATAACTACATAAGTCTAGTTTAAGTAAATATTTTACATTTATTCTGCGTTTGATTTTGATCGTGTCATTCAAGTATATAAAGACACGGAATTGCTCCTTTTTATTAGAGCAAAAGCAGTTGATGACTGCAAGGTTCAACCTATAGAACTCCGCAATAATTCAAAGTTTGACATCTGACATCATATAGCTTTACAGTAGCACATACCAATCAGAAGTGAAACCGTAGGGTTTCCAAGAAAGTCATTTGATTTCTCATATACAAATTTAATAAAAACTTGTCTGTAAGTTACAAAATTATTGCTCTGCCAAAGTCTAAAGTAATAAGTTAGGTCTGCACTTAATAAATAAGTAAAAACTTACCTTAGTTTTTTCTTTTCGCAAAAAACCAAATTATCATAAAAACAGCTTATTTACTGCTCAAATTTTACCATAAAGTATCAAAAAATTGATTATATTCACAAGAAAAAATGCTGTTTGCAAAAGGATTCATCAAACTATTTGTTCTAAACATTCGACTATTCCATTATATCGGCTCCTATTTGTTTCATATTGATCGTAATTCCTACAAGTTAAAATTCAACACATCGAAAAGATTAAAAATTGAATTAATATTTAAATGCGCAGTAGCAGCGGTAGTGTTTGCTGCAATGTTTGTGCAAATAATAGTATTTCGAGAAGTATTTCCAGTTGTTCAGCTTTATGAAGGCGTTATGTACATAGTACATAACGTTTTTATACATATGCTTTGGAATGATGTTTGTGTATTTTTCTCAACATACTCAAGTTGTAGAGCTATTCAATTTGCTTGTACAGTTGGAGCGGCAACTTCTTCAGGGTAAGATATTTTATTTTAGTAAAGCTAAATGAATGGATGCATTAAAGAATACCTGTTTTTCAAATCACATTTCATCAGGCGGATTTCTCAAGTACTATTCCCCCCGTCGAAGCTTCGTTCTGCTGCAAAAATGTTTTCAGATTTGTGCCATTTACTCACCGCTGATTGTACTTTGCATACCCATCCGGTTGTGGCTTCAACCCTGCCTGCCATTTGCACCTGGATTTTGGATTTTCAAAGAATGTGGCCAGTATCACACGAACACATTCACTACGTTTACTTTGAATGGAATGGGTTCTAACATTTATTGGGCACTTTGCTGTTTCGTCGTCTCATGGTCAGCGACAAAGTTTGTGGAAAACGCTTTTTTCGTGTCATATCAAATATTTTTATTGTTTGCTTTTTGTCTGCGGTATTATTTAAATAATCTTTTAGTTCTGATAAAAATCAAAAACTCTGAGGTAAGCAGACTTGAAAGGATAAATGTATACAGAAAACTTCAACTAATGGCATGTTATTTCAATGGACTTCACCAAGACATTTTTGTATCCATTTTCTTCTGCATTGTAGCACTTTGTTTTGTTATTCCGTGGTATGCATTTATAACTGCAGTAGACTCTATGTCTATTCCACAGTTTCTCGTGTTTGGATCTGCTGTAGTTCAAGTTCCAGTATGCATTGCTGTAGGTTTTGGAACATTTGGAGCAATTTACGACGAGTCTGTTCAAGTATTACAAGCGTTTTGTACCACAAATGCTAAGCTGGAAACCAGAAAAGAACGAAAGATTTGGACAAAATCCGTTCGATCTTTTTGTCCATTGAAGGTCATGATTGGTTCAGTTAATTTTTTTGACAGACTAACACCATTAGTATTTGGCGATTTTTTCTTAAATATCCTTGTTAGCTTACTTCTGATTGAGTAAATCTGCATTGTATAATTAGTTTAATTGAGTCATAATTCTGTTTTAAATTTTAATTAAGCTTAATTTGATCTTGAAAAAGATTCCGAAGCCCTCTTGAAGTCTACACTTATACCTTTCCGGTCAAATATTGGAGTTAGTAATCATGTTTCCTATAAATATTTATTAAGGCATCATTAATTGAAAATTAGCTGAATTACTTAGACAGTATGCATCCAATTATTTCAAGGTTGTTTTCAGATTTTACTATGTTAAAATAACTGTGGTAAGTAGTATTGTGGTCGGCTAAGTCCACTAATTAAAGTTTTGTGATTGAAGCTGATAATTCATTTTGTAAAATGTAGTTTAAAAACGTTTTACTTTTTAAGAAATGACCAACTTGTTTGTGTTTATTTGTATAATTTCTAGCCTGTTTTACTTCTTCTGAATATGACGTTGTTTACGCATCATTTTTATTAATTGTAGCAATGCATTAGTTGTAGCTTACCTTCAGTTATGTTTGTTTCAAACTCAATTTTTGAGGCCTTTGAGAAAAAAAAGCAACAACACTTAACGTGGCATCTGGTAATGTGTTCTCTAATTACAGGATACTACAACCTATCAACCACAGGTTTGAATATAATAGCGATTTGCAGAGACATTTATATTAAATGATTAGAAATTGGACTTCAAATAACATAAAAGTCGTGCTTACTAAGTGTAACGATGGAGGATGCGCACTCAGAGAATATGTTTGTGATGGCTGTAGAGATTGTACAGATTGGAGTGATGAGATAGATTCAGCATGTCCTTGTGCTGAAAATGAGTTTCGATGTGCTCGGACGCGACATGATATATGCGATGGACCAGGTATACCAGGTGCTTGTATTCCAAGTGAAAAAATTTGCGATGCAGATGGAACATGGGATTGTCCAGATGGTAACTTCTGATAGCATCTATTGTATTATCAGTTTTTACAAGGCTCACAATGAAATCATGTATACGGTTTTGGTGTTACAGGTTCTGATGGAATCAATTGGGATTTTTCTGCTCATCAAACAATTTACCATGGCCGAATGCGCGTAAATATTAGTCGTTTTTAAACAGACAGTAAACATTATGAAGCAGAATTGCAAGTCATCAACTTTTACATAAACTTACGATTAGTTCAGTTTTTATAAGCATTTATTGTTATTAAATTGACGACCTAATTCATAATGTTAATCTTTTATCAGGAAACTATAACTATGTTAGGAAAAATAAGAAGTCATTGTATATTTAATCGCAGATGAACTTGAAAAATTGGTTTGTTTAAGAACTAAATAAAAAATACATACATAAGATTATTTTTGTTTCCCATCTTTTTTATTCTGATAATTAATGGATTTAAAAAAAATTTGGTTTGATAGTCATTATTCACCATCGTGACGATAACTTAATACTGTCAAGTGAATATTTTTTAAGCTGTTTAAGGATTGATAATGATAAGAACGCGTTGCCTTATCGCCAGTTACATAGCAAGAGACGCCACAAAATTTACATGACGTAGGCGAGGAAAAACAGTACTGCACTCAGAAAAACCGTTATACTGAAAAAAATTACTCTACTTTTGAAAAATCTGCCGGTGGTAGTCGATTAATTATATATCCAGGATTAATCCAAACTAAACTTTATCATAACTCAACTGTTCTTGCCATAGAAATTAGGATCCAAAAAATGTAACAACAATTTTCCATTTGAATGCATGTAAAAATGTGCATCGTAAAATCGAAATAACTTAGCCAAATGACAACCGTTAGAACATAACAGCATATCACAAGATTTGCCACAAGTTGATTGACACGACTCCACCACAAAAAGTACGCTTTTACATCTAAAAACGAAGAAATTACACAATTCAATGTGCGCCATTTAACCATTGAAAGCTGCTTTACTAGTATTGATATTGGCGTCGTTGCTATATTCAGCAAAATTAACTAGCAACAAGGCGTCAATTTGAATCATTGTACATCATTAAATAGGGCAATAATTTGTTTAAATAATTTATAAGTTTTAGTAAAATGAAAATTTAATATTAGCCAAAACTCATTTTTACACATTCACCGTGAAATAAAATGCAACAATTTTCAATTGTGTGGATTACATGTATCTTAGAGCAAATCCAATTATCTAACACAATGAATCCAATTATTAAAATAAGCAAGAGTAAACAATTACTAAATATTCATCGAACGTCAAGCCCAATCAATCAATCATATATACTCATTTTGCTGACTTTTTTGGATAATTGCTTTGTCTTTGTTTCTAGCTAACAAATAAGAGAACTATCACTCTGTTTATGGAATACACTTAGTTATATTTGTCACAACTTCATGTCAGTAATTTCTCCAGTTGGTTAGGTAATTCTATCATCATTAATCTTGAATCGACTTTCATCGGCAAGGTTACGTTTTTATATATATAGTTGATATCAAAACCACACTCACATTAAAACTTTTTAGTATGGCTGCATAGAAACGTCAAAAAGCTTGGTTTTAAAATCCCCTGCATCCCAACGAATAAAATAATGATGAATAATTATTATCATAATTTGACAGATTTGTATTATTTTCCATTTTTAGTTTTAAAACTAATCGGTTACTTTCCATACTACAATACTAAACAAAACAAACTTGAGCTATCTAAAGGATGGATTTTTATCGGCTTCATTCATATCCTCATGGAATTATTTAGCATTCTGCTGTACCTGTTTTTGATTTCTCTTTACTCGAAAGCTTTTGGAGAATATACCGCAATAGCTAACAATACTAATATTATTTTACTCTTTGCACGATTTATAAGCTTTACGTATATACGCTATGTATCAGTCAGAGACAAAAATAAGTTTTCCGATTTCCAAGAATCGTTGCACTGTTTATTATTCGAATTGAATCAAAATGCTTACTATAACTTTGCGCGTATGGCCAAACTTGAGTCAAATAAGATGAAAAGAATAACGATTGGCATAGTCCTGTTGTCAGCTAGCGGTAGCTTACTTTCAATTTTGTTTGTTTCAAATTCAATTTCCGAGGCCTTTTTAGACAAGAAGCACGAATACCGTACTTGGGAAGTAATAATGTGTTCGCTTATTACTGGATACTACAACCTATCAACGTCAAGTTTGAATATGTTAGCGATTTGCATAGTAATTTATATCAAACGCTTAGACTTTGGAATTCAAACAACAGAAATCTCTTCCTTACTAAGTATCCAACGCAACAAGGTTCCAATGCAAACGCAGCTGAAGCAACTAATTTTACTCTACCATCTTAAAATACCTCACATTATTGAAAATTTCAACAACATTTTAAAAGTACATCTTACAGTTTGGATTCTATCAACCACAACGTTAATTACTCAAAATTTGTTTACAACAGTTTTATTGACACGAAGCGTTTCCACGGAATATAATGTAAATGGTGTACCTATTTTTATATTACCGTGGATATTATGCTCGTTCTACGCATTATACTTTTTATGCAATACATGTTCTGGTTTCGTTGAGCAGGTGAGCATTTTAAAGAATTAACTATACTTCATTTTTAACCTCTTAATGATTAAATGAACTTTAATATACTTAGGGTACTAAGACTGTGGAAAGCATTGGTACATTAATCGCAGAATTGTCTTCAGATGTCATATTTCAAAGTAGGATTGCAGTGCTACAAACAAAATGGTATTCTAAACCTCCTTATATTGCACCTGGGAACCTTTTTAAGATTGACAATGCTCTTCTCACAACTGTAATCATATTTTAATGTCTTAGACACTACCAAATGAATTAAATTCAAGGTTTTATAGCTAATAAATGTAAATTACTTCAGGTTGCAGGATTGGTGGCAACGTATATCATCGTTATTTTGCAGTTCAACGACTCTGACACAACCACAAATTGATTTTTTATTCTAAGGAAATGGGTTTCTTTGCGACCGATACACAGTGTTCGACGTTTTGACAACACCATTTTATTTCAACTTAAGTACATAAAGTAAAGTAAATAAACGTCAAATAAAGTAACCTGCTAATGTACTTCAAGTTTTTTTCTAAATCTAAATCTGTTGAGTTATAATATTTTTATTCTATCCTTGACAGAAAAATATTAGTAGTTACGAAAGTTAAATTCAAATAGCATAGAGTCTTAAATAGATCCACCATTATATTCTCTGTTTTAAGCAGAAAATATGCTCTTAACTAAAGTCCATTTTATCCTTTTTATAAAGGGCTGAATAAAATCGATAGTTTTGTGAAGGTTTTATTAACCAATATTGCCCCAGATCACACTTTGGAACCAGTGTAATATGTCTCACTAAATGAGGAAATCAATGAATTTTAAATGCAATTTATATGAAATCTGTAACGTTGACTTGATTTATAGTTATCAAAATAAACAGAAATATAGGCCAACCAAATTAATCAAGTATGATAAAACCAACATAAAATATTGTAGACGGAAATGTTTGGCAACGATTTTAGCAGTTCTTTAAAAAATCTTTTCAGGTCAAGATGATTCAAGTAAATCGTTAGTAAAAAAGTAAACAAGTAAAACATCCTCCAAATTTTAATAATGAAATGTTACGCCAAAAAACAGTTACAAGACAATCCATTTCAATAAATTCCATTCAATCGATTTTAGTGCACAACCAATTAACTAATATATGACGTAACTAGTTTATCCCAAGTATACCAAACCACTCCTAGAAATTTATCGAACGGCGAAGTCAATTTATCTTCCAATGCAAAATTAATACATTTGTCTATTTACTTTTGTTACCCTTCATTTAGATAATTGCTTAGGGTTTGCTTTCTAGCTGCCAAAAGAATATGTGTATAGCATTACTTTCATAAAATACATAATCGTCTCCCCAATTACTTAGCGGAAATAATTATTTTCGGGTCGGAAGTTGTTTTGGCTGGTCACGTACTCCTATATCATTACGTTCGTGGATCTAGTTACATAAATAGGTAGTATTTTTGCTGTATTACTAAATTGAAGGCAAAACTTCTCAGTATAATTGCAATAAATTATTAAAAACCTTGTTTTTAAATCATCTGCATTACAACCAAAATCATGATTAATAAATATAATAAATTAACAGATTTGTTTTATATTCCATTCTTAGTTTTAAAACTAATAGGATATTTCCCATTTTGCATTACCGATCATAACAAACTTAAATTATCCAAAGTGTGGATTTTAATAAGCTTGATTCATATTCTCATGGAATTATATAGTAATCTGCAGTACCTGTTTTTAATTTCCCTTTACTCTAAAGCATTTGGAGGATATACCACAATTGCTAACAATACCAATATTATTCTAATATTTGCACGATTTATAGCATTTACATATATGCGCTACTTATTGGTCAGAGACCAAAATAAATACACTGATTTCCAAGATTCGTTACACTGTTTAATATTCCAACTGAATCAAAATGATTATTACAACTACACAGAAATGACCAAGCTTGAGTCAAACCAGATGGAAAGAGTAACTATTGGCATACTCATTTTGTCCATTAGTTGTAGCCTACTTTCAGCAATGTTCGTTTCAAACTCAATTTTTGAGGCCTATTTGAACCAAAAGGAAGAAGACCGTCTTTGGCATGTGATAATGTGTTCGCTGGTTACAGGATACTATAACTTATCACTATCAAGTTTTAATATGCTAGCGATTTGCATAGCCAGTTATATAAGACGATTAGAATTGGGAATCAGAATAACAGAAAACTCCTGCTTACTAAGTATTCAACGTAATAAAGTTCCAATGCATACGCAGCTTAAGGAACTACTTTTAATTTACCATCATAAAATTCCTCTTATTGTTGAAAAGTTCAACATGGTCTTTAAAGTGCATTTAACAGTTTGGATTCTATCAACCACGACGTTAATTACTCAAAATCTGTTTACAACAATTTTGTGGACCAGAAGTGTTTCCACGGAATACAATTTAAAAACTGCACCGATCTTCATATTACCGTGCCTTCATTGGCCGTCGACGTCGGCCGAACGAATTCCTACTCGGCTCGGTGAGTAATGTACACGTACAGTCAGTACGGAGTGGGCATTCTGTAGTTCCCGAAAGGGTTATCACAAGGGTAGTGATTATCTCTACAGAATCCTCAGGAGTGTCCCTTCTCCTTGAGATGAGTCGCCGGTGGAAGATCAGATTTGTAATATCTGAACCAAAAATGACTATAAAGAACCTATTATATTTTTTTTACCGTGGATAATATGCTCGTTTTATGCACTAAATTTTCTTTGCAATACGTGTTCTGGTTTTGTTGAACAGGTAAACATTTATAATGTTTAACTATTCTTCATTTCTAGATACTTTAAGATTTTAATTATTCGTGTAAATTTTTAGGGCACTAAGACTGTGGAAAGCATTGGTACTTTAGTCACAGAATTTTCTTCAGATGTCATACTTCAAAGTAGGATTGTAGTGCTACAAACAAAATGGTATTCTAAACCACCTTATATTGCACCTAGAAATCTTTTTAGGATTGATAATTCGTTTCTAACAACTGTAATATATTTTTTAATTGCTTGAAGAATACCAAATAACTATGATAAATTCAAAATTATTGTGGAACTTATTTAATAATAGTTACAGTATTATTTCAGGTTGCGGGCTTGGTGACCACATATATCATCGTTATTTTACAATTTAACGACTCAGACACAACTAAGGCATGATTTGTAAGCACTTGTTTTATTCTAGCCAAACGTGCTTGTTGGCTTTAAGTATACCGCCATGTATATTTTGATATCAACAAATCATTTCCACGTGTTCACGTAAGTAATTCTGATCCTTTAAATTGATTTGTTGGTAGATAATTTGGGACTATCAAATTTAAAAAATTACTTGACATACATATTAGTCACCACACATTTGAAATAAACTTAGTCATTTGTTATATATTCAAGGGCAGATTATTTTATTATAAAGTGAAACTTTTTTCAAGTTTTAGATTGACAAATAACAAACAGGAAAACAGAGGCAAAAATTAATTTTTATAAGTACTAATGTAAGAATTTAATGGAACATGTAATACATATTGCCATCAAAAGTTATGAGTTCTTTTTTGTAGACTAATTGCTTAATTGATTTACTTATCCCAAAATCTGTAACCTTCTCGTCGTATCAAGGATAAGACTTTTTATACTGCTTTCCTCGATAAAATTTGCAATTCAATGATAAGTAGATCGACCTAAACACAATATTTTTTCCCGTAATCAAAAAATTGATCGTTAACATAAAAAGTACAAGTGGCGCGGCGATATAAAGTAGGATTACGATAAAATCTACGATGCCCGGATAAACAAAAGAATACGTATTTACCATTCTTCTGTAAGAAAGGCATAAGTCACTTATAATATTTCCAATTGCATTTAACTTTCACCTCAATTAGTTTACAAAATAAATAATTAAACAATGCTGCACAATTCGATATTATTTTGTTTCTAAAATATTTTTTTGTCATACTGATGCATCACCTTTTGTAATTTGAGTTTGAAAGTTTTAAAATGTACAAACTTATTCTACATTAATGTAACTTATTTATTACGGGTTAACTAACAAAATGGCGTTTGTCAGGTTTATCATTAAAACATCAAGATAGTCTCTTAAAGTATCCTCATTAAAAGTCAGTTGTTCACCAAATCTCATAAACAAAACTCTTTGAGATTTCCAAAAAATATAAAAGTATCGATTTTGTTGTATTTATTAAAAGTATGAAAACTGCTTTGCTTGTTATGGACAAACTTTTTGCTGGTGTTGTACACCTCCACCATGCTTGGAAAGATCACTAGAGCTCCAAATGGAGTAAAAATTGCTGGCAAAACGAAAGAGAATGTCAAAAAAGGTGGTAATGTACTCCAGCATTTGAGAACCGTCCACCACATTGTGATCGTTATAACTTGAGACCAAGATACTAGAAACAAGGAAGTGTTTCTCAAAAATTTGTCACTTGTTTTCATTATAATTCTGAGTTGTAAATATAGTTGAATGGCTTTTCGTTCACAATGACGAGCCTGATTGATCAACTTGTGAAGACAAGTTTTTAATGTGAAGATAAACAACACAAAGATAAACATAATAATTGTCAAAAAACGAGTAAATTAAAAAACACACACGTAGGTCTGTAATAACCTGATAAAATGAACTGATATGATTAAAGGTATTGATTGTTCATAACTCGTGGGTAAGCACAGTTCAAAAATGTAATATAACGGGTCAAATTTAGTTATAATCAGAAAAGGGGAAGTAAATAAGTTTACTACAATTGAAGACATGTTAACAAAGAGCAGAAGTAAGCCTTCGTGGTCTCGAGAATTGTTTTTTGTCGCGCTGTAATCTAAAAACATAAAATATGTTTGTGAATTATATGCAAAAAATTAAATGATTGTTTTTAAACTTACAATTTCTTTCCAGTTTGAAAAGCTGGTTAAGCAAAGATTCCATTTCAGTTGATTTACAGTACATTATGTATGTTGCCCATTCGAATAACGAAGAACATGATAACATTACAATGCAAAAGATTGCTGGTACATCGATTTGCGTTTCTCGGCGAAACAATTTGAGCAATAAAATAAATACACAAGAGCTAAATCCAATCATAGTTGTGATAATAATAATTGATATAAGCCATGGAATATATTTTAGATGGAAATTGGTGTTAACTTCTACGGAAATTTGGCGGTTTTTAAAATGAAATTGGAGAGGGTATGAATAAAAATGGTGAAATATCAGACAATGTAATTTATTGGCATGTACTACCAGTGGAGTAGATATGGCATTTGTTGTAGTTTTTGAATTTTTCAACATGATGATTTTTGGAATGCTGGCCTAATGTTCCAGTTAGAATGTATTTGTTAAAATACAACATAATCGGTTACGCAAGTTAGTTAGTTATTTTGAGTTTAGTAGGTATACACCATGATGAGAGTCTTGATTTTGTATAGTTCTGAAATGGTAATTGAAATATTTATATATCGCGGTAATATTTCTTATTTTTAAACGAATATAATTCAGGGAATTTAAGACATCCTCAAAATATAGGTAGTGCTGAGCAATGATTTTATTACTAAAAGAACGCTAGATAAATTGAGTTAACAAAGTTTTAAGCCAAGGTGAACAATTTCTAAAAAAAATTGTTTTTGGTTTAACCTCGTAATTGTAATATCTTTAATTAGTTGGAAAATAATAACGAGGTTCTAGCTCTTATTTTTGTAGATATTCATCATAGGATAGATCTAAATTAAATTGTAGAAGTAAATTATTGGAGAAATGTTTAACCTGAAAATTGGCAATCGATCGTTTTATGGCTCATGTTTAAAAATAGTGCAGAGAAAAATTCAAGAATCCAGTTTTCAAAAAAAAGCTTGTCGAAACTTAAATGTCGAATGACATGATCTAGTCGAATCGCAAATTGTGGTGTGATTAACTGTGTCGCAAAATGTACTCTTTCCCTTTTCTTAGATAACCCTTTTGTGAAGATGCGGGAGACTAGCGGTTGAAGTGTGAAAACTCACACGAGGAAATCACACATCAGTTTTGGCCAGACACGGACCTGACGCGTATTTGACGTTCTTCCCCTGACATCTCCTTTTCAGGTTCCTGACGAGTATTTGACGTGTTTCTCACCTCTCTCTACCTCTGCAGCTCAGCTACATACTTCTGCTGCTGCTGCCTACTAACTAGCTTTGTGACTCTCCGTACGGAAGCATCTTCCTTCAAGCTGTGCTCTTGTCGTAGAATTCTTGGCTGTGATTTCAGCCCAATATTGAAATAATTGTTCATTAATTAGTTAAAAGTTTCTTGTTGGTGGTTAAGTTAATTGGTTTAATAAATTGGACTATTTTTTATTAAAACTAAAAGACTTTAACTACTCCGCTGCATTTTAATTGAATATTTATCCTGTGATACGAACAAAACTGAAGTATTCGGTACATCTGGGCGTTTTTGTGGAGACGTTGATATTTTAAGATTGCATCATTGAATTTCATGAAAATCGTCCTTTTCTCAACAAACTGTATTTGAAAGTTTGTTTGCTGAATTCCATGGTAGTCATAAAATTTGCTTATGCCAGTCTTATTTGCATGTAGAACTGTTCAGTCAAAAGCTCTCTTGGATACCACAAGATAAATGTTAAATAAATTTTGAACCACACGCTCATTCGATTTCGATCTCAATACCAATTGTACATTTTAATGCAGGTTAAAATACTAGGCCATTGTACAAAAAACTATTTTTTACGTCAAAATGTCGATATCAATAGATGAATTATAAAAACTGACCCCCTAATAAAACAAAATTATTCTCAATACAAAAAAGAAATATTTCGCATTCGTTTTAGCATTAGAAAACATTTAAATTAGTACAGGGTGATGAAAACCGCGTTTGACAATTTACTTCATTTTATTGGTTTCATATTTTAATAAAAGGAATATTAACAAAAAATAACCTTTTTGCCCTGACCATGCGTAACGTACGATATCTGATTAGATTAAATCTTTGCGTGTGGTTAATTGGTATCATAATCGTCATGGTATAATGTAACCTCACGCGAGACTGTTTCAACGCACACATGAAGTATCTTTAGCCCAGTGAATCCAATTCCGTACATACTGATTTTTTAGTTCTTATTTTGAATCATATGAGACAAAATGCAACAAGGAAAAAATGTAACTCTATAAATACTTGTAATTATGACATTCAGATTATGTAGATTATTTGTTATGTAGTCTAATAATAAGCTTAAAACACTTCCTTTCATATAACCTTGATTCAAGTCAACAGAACTGTTGTAAATGTACACCAATGCTGAAAAGATAAGAGATAAAAAAATCAAACTTCAAACTCAAGTCATGAAATGATCACCCAGTTTTTAAATTTTTTTTTTCTTCCTGTAATTTTTCAAAGTGATCGAACGGTTGTATATCCATATAGATCTCAAGTTTTGCGGGTAAAAAACTAACAAATAAAACCAAAACTTAAAATTGCAGTAACATAGATTAACTTGTAAATAACATTCTGGTATTAATTTTTTTTCTATATATTTAGTTCCATACATAAGTATATAAAAAAATGTACAACAGTGTTGCTACGATTATTTAAAATTTCGTTAAATTTAAAGTGTCAAAGATTGCCGTGCCTAGATTGTATTCATTCTGAAATGAAGTGTTTGGTTGTGTTTGGCTAGCTTAGTGAAAAGTGTTGTGTGTTTCGACTGAACTATTTTTAATGATTACGCAAGTGATAGTTTGCGCGCATTTAGGTTAACTTCCGTTTAATAGTTTCACCAATTTGTACTCCGAATCTCTGAACATTTATAATTAATTTTTTTCATGAATGTTAAACTTGATTTGAAATAGGGAAGTCATTCGTATCTCATTTAAGTCAGCAAATTTGAAAGTAAAATTAGAATGGACTCTGCAGTTTTCAATCATTCGTGAATTCGGTTAACAGAATTTGGTGGTCTGCCTTGCCAATGTAGAAAAAATCGCTAAACCATACCTTCAATTTTAGTACAGGAGGTTCGTACATCCTGATTTCCGGATACATCTTTGGGTTATTTCAAAACGAATTTGTTGGAAAGGCGGATGAAAGTTTGGCATCTTCCAGAACTAAGCTCTGTCTAAAAATTATAAAATCACCCCAAAATTTTCCAAATCATAAGGCAAAATGAGCCAAATATCGAATTTTTCAGTTTGAGAGCCTGCCCACCAAAATACACCAGCGATAAATAAGTTCTTACTCAATTGTTACTAATATATATGTTTGCTACTACCAAAGCAAATTTTAAAATTTAAACTTTCCAAATTTGGCTGATGGAGAAGTTTGAATTGCCAAACTTCGAATTTCCCTTTAAAAAGTCGAATTCAAGCTCGCATAATTGTTTTCGTACTCCTTCAAATAAGTTTGTATTCTATTCTTTTTGCATTTTGAAGAGCAATATCTAAGAAATAGTATGCATGTTAATTGCTGAAAAATTACGTGCATATGTGTAAGTGATGTATATTGATTACTTAATCATACATCATGATTTTATAATTTTTAGACAGGGGTATTTTGGTGTTGGGGTAATCAAATGACCCCCATTCCAGCTGTAATTGACTGACAATTCCGATATTACTGTTGAATATTACCTACTACATAAGTGTTCCACTCACAAGGATGCGTTGTCAATGTCTTGAACTATGCCGTAGAATTTCCAAATTTTTTGAAAATTTTGGTGTGATTTTATAGTTTTTAGACAGAGCTTACTGTTGATGCGAACTAATATGTTGGTCATGAAATTTTTTACAGTGGTACAAATAGCTCATGCTTGTAAGAAAAGGGATCAAGTAAAGTTAATTGATTACTAAGGTAACATTTGTTTATTCCAAATGGAATGCAATGACATTTACTACAGAGCACATTGTAATTTGAATGGTACCACAAATGGAAATTCAACGCTGGATATGATTTTTGTTCAACTTAATTTACCCTAATTTTTTTTAATAGACATTCATATATCATAGATATTGGGACTGCTTCCTGCCAATCTCGTAAAACCTGATTTTCATTTTAAAATACAGTCAACATGGTTATCTTTTCGTCATTTTGAGGAATGTTCAAGCACTTTGTATTCTTATTTAAGATATATGTTTTTGTTCACTAGTCTTCGAAAAGATTGATGGTTTGTTTTCGCTCCTCCGATGTTCCACATTTTCTGTTTGCTAAAGTTTCGAAAATTGGACATCTGACATCAAAGATGTTGGGATTATATACAACGTCATAGCCCAAACATCGGTATTAAAACAATTAAGTCCTCTGATGTGGTTCTTTGTATTGGTAGAATATGACTAAAGCGCCTTATGTAGGAAAACCATTTATTAAAAATTCTATTTAAATTTAGCAAATCCAGACAAGCCGTGTAATTGCTTGGCGTGACATTATTACCATGTAAGAACTATTTTGTAAGCTTACGGGAACGCAATTAAAACATGTTTATTAAAGTTACGTATTTTGTAGCTCGAAAAACTATTGATTTTTTCCTTTCCTCTTAAATTTAACTACTCCGGTTGGTTTTAAGTCTAAATAAGAAGATAAAGAAGCTTAATTTTACTACTTTACTACATTACGGCAAGTTTAAAATCTTATAGCACTACGAACTGTACTGTATTTCCTTTAACAAACAAGCATTTATTCTGAAGAATCAACATAAATTCTGCACAATACTTCCGCGTTAACCAATTTCCAGGTAAACATATTTTGAGACGATACACTGCGCGAAGTTTAACGCGATTTTCTCACATTTGGACGAAGACACGGAGATCTAAATTTATACATTGTTGATCGTTTTGAATTTTACCAACAAGGCACAATTTCCATATATCCTTTTTTGGGTCGTTTACAATTTAAAAAAAATACTTATTGTGTTTTTAAATAATATTTTTTGGGTTAATTAAGTTGGTGAGTGATGTTGGCTACATATTTACGTATTTCTTATAAAACACACATAACATGATATATATTCAAATACTATACCTAAGAAAAATCTTTGAAAATAAAATTCTGCTGATTGTAGTTTAAATAAAGAGCGTTTAACCCTAGAAAATAAAATATGTAAATAATTGGTTCTAAAATTCTACCTAAAATTTAAACTAGGAAAGTCGATATTTTTAGCGTGTTTAAAGACACTACTATCCAGTCCCAAAGCTAAAAATATTTTCATCAAGTATAAATGTTTACCAGCAATTAGGAATTTTGTAAAGAAAACTCTCAAACACAGTACTACTAAATTGATTTTCTTACAAACCACGCCACCAACATTATAATAACAAATATTTTGAAATGATTTTGAACGTAAAAACAAATAATATGGTACTACTAACATTTCTGAGAATGATTTTATTCCCCGTTGCTAACGGTAAACAAATGCAGGACCTCGCCATTTTTAATTTGGACGCAGTGAATAGCATATTCGGAAAACCCACATGTTTCATTTTGCTGGAAAATCACATGGGTATTAATTTGTTGCCATTCAAGTTCCCAAATATTGTAAGACAATTTGATAAATTCGAAAGAATTTATAATTCGAGCGACAACTTGTACTTCGGAAGCAGAGATAACAATCTCGATGGCAAAATAAAAGTAGGTCAGCCGTACCTCCGGCTTGACTTTATAAATTTAAGTTCGCGTATGAAACCTTGGAGATGTCAAGTTCACGTACATATGTTTCCAAACACGTATTATTTTGGTGGATCAACTTACAAGTATCCAAAAATATTTTATTATAATATACTCACGCAATCTCGATACTATAGTGCTATGGAACCTTCAAATGTACCAAAGGTTAGCATGCTGATTAAAGTTAAAACGGAACCGTCAAAACTTCCCGAAATGCTTTTACGTTTTCAAGGTGAAGAAGGAAAAGAATACGACGGTGAACTGCTAGATCTATATTTTTGGATGGAAAACACAATTGGAGCCAGCTCTCATAGTTTTCTTAATTATTTACGTTTATCATTAAATATGTTTTTATTAGCACACTTTGAAGAACTTTGGAGAGATATGAATTTAATTGTAGGAAACATTACCTATATTACTAGAATCGAAAATTGTGGATATTGCAAATCAAGTGTTCTCGTTAAACCAGCCTTAAATAGATACCCGACTAGTTTGAATGCCATTTCAAACGACTTATCCGGACTTGGGTCATTACTGGAGGAAACAAATACATTTTGGTTGTTTCCACAGTCTGAATATAACTCAAAGAATGACAGAACATTCAATGCAATAACTAATCATTTAAGCAATTGTGAAAACTATTTGACAAAAGGTTCTTTAAAATCCAATGCAGAACAAAAGTCATTTGCAAACATTCCATTTATAAATGTCAATGATAAATTATTCCACGCCATGGCAAGTATAGTTCAAGTAATAATGGGAAATTATACATACAATGGACGATTTCACAAATGTATAAACGGACAGCTTCACAAACCAAGTAAACTGAGTTATCATGGATTTGAAACGTTCTTAAAAGTTTCGGGGGAAGTTTCAAATTATTCTACTTATCGTCTTCTGACATTGCCTGAGCAAGTTACAAATCTTCGTTTTGTGAGTTGCGGTGGTGATAGAGGGAAACGTTCTATTCCCTTTTCAGAACTGTTCATTATTTATGACTGCTATGTATGGGTTTGTGTGTTAGTTTCGTGTATAGCATTGACTTGGGTCATAAATAGAATTCCCAAAAATGTGGAACCTCGTTACAAAATCCAAAGTTCTTTCTCCTTTAACTATACATACCTAATGAATCCATTGAAAGTGATTGTTGAACAAGGAGATCCCTTTTCGGACCGTGTTACAAACACGGCTAATTTACGATACGCAATTGGAAGCTTTCTTCTAGTTGGAATTGTTCTAAGCAATGCGTATAAAAGTGAGAATGTTTACAATATCATATCTCTCCAAAAGCCGATACCATACGAGAAGTTTGAAGAGTTAGTGAGCAACAATTTCACAATTTATTCTAGATCAGGATACCTTCACGCCGAAATATCATCTTTGTACAGAAGTTTAAGTCGGGTGTATCAACTAGAAAAAGATCAAATACCCTGGCCAAATTTGCGAATGGTAACACCACATTATTTGTCGTACAATCCTAACCATCCTCATATGTTAAGCGTTACTTCAGAAATTTATGAGTGGACACAAGCCTCTTCGTTTAATAATACAAAAAGTAAACTTCTCGAATTAATTATGAGACATACTGCATTACTTCGTAATATAGAATCTATAGTGACGACATCGTTCCATCCTTTAATTAAAGAGAAATCTTTCGGCACTTTGATGGCAGAGGAAAAACGACAGGATGCTTGGAACTTGGAGCAGGTTCACCTCAAAAGACATCTCATGGAATGTAAACGAGCTGCTTTGATTTTACCTGAAATTTTGGCAAATGAAGTTGGACAGGAACTTCAAAGAAACAACACACAGAATGTTTACGTCGGCAAAGAGACTTATTCTGATATTAGCTTGTCATTGATTTTTAGAGGATGGATTCGACCAGCTGTCCTTAAACGTATTAAGTACATAAAACAATCTGGAATTTGGAACTGGTTGCCGAAGTTTTTTCGAAATAGTAAACAATTTAAATCAACAGAAACCGGCAGGTCATTATTGAATGATAAGCCTAATATGAGTGGAAACATTGTAATCTTGTTTTTAATGCTATTGTATGGGTTAACGTTATCAGGCATGGTATTTTGTTGTGAAGGGCATGAAATAATTTTTAAAATTGTTCAGAAGTTTTATTTTATTTTAGATAGGTTGTTGCATTGTTTGAAATTGGTTAAAATGATGCTTTTAAATGCTATTAGGCAGCAAAATCATCGCATCTGATTCTCCGATGACAGTTAACAGCCCTTTTTGGCAGATAAATCCAATACGGTTGGACTTAAAAAATGTTTTTAATATTAATTGAATTTTACAATACATTGCATTGCCAAGTTCACTCTATCGATGGTTTTGATTTCTTACTCTAAGCTTTAAAAAAGAAAACTACAAACCAAAAATTTAACAACTATTACAAACATATTTTATGGGTAAACGACGTTAAACAATGCACACGATATATTGTTATAGTACCTAGGTTGTGCTTTGGTAATTAAATAATATTCAGAGTAATTTTGGTTATCAGAGTTACGTTTTTTAAACTTTCACAATACAACCACAAATGTTCTGTTTCTTGGCCTAGACTATACTGAGCCAGGGACTTGCTTTAACAGAACACCATAGTCACGTCGAGTTCAGATATGATTAGAAACATAGTTTGAGTTTGATCGAAGAACGCTTTTTGAAGTGTGAGTCTATAAAATGTTTGCATAATTAGAAGACAAACTGTTATGTGAGTTATGCTGGATTGAGTATTTTTTAGGAACAGATTTTTGCGTTTCTAGGCTTATTCACATAAAGTTGATTCGCATACGATCTAGTCCGAACTCGTCCAATACGAATACAACCAATTTGAATACTGCACCTATTCACAGATAGCAAACTCAGAGAATACAATGACTATTCTGTAGAAAACCTGCTTGCATATTTCACCCAAAAAAGTGTGATTTACAGAAAAAAAAACTTGACTTCTAAAATAGCTTTTTCGTCTATTTATTTGGGACGCAATAATAGAGTCGACTTCTTCTTAGTATACCTTCATCTTAAACGAATATATGGAGACGAAATTTGTTAGTCGAACTTATTTTATTGTCGAATTGTACATAATCGACTGCTACATTCTTGACTTTTTTTAGTCGACCTTTACCAGTCGAACATGCATACTGTCGAACTTTTTAGTCGACCAGAAACACATATACTAAGTACTGATGGGAGTGTTGGGTTGTGTTTCGTTAGGTTAGGTTAGGTTCGGTTTAGTACTGATTGGAGTGTCGGGTTTGTTTAGTTAGGTTAGGTTAAGTTCGGTTTTATACTGATGGGAGTGTCGGGTTGTGTTTAGTTAGGTTAGGTTCAATTAGGCTTAATACTGCCGAAAAATGAAATTCGACTATTTCCGACTAATTTTGATTAGTAAAAGTTGACAAAATGAATGTCGACAAAATGAATGTCGACTAAATTGATTTCTTCTAAAAAAAGTTCTACTAAACTGATTTCGTTACTAAAATTTCGACAATAATATTAAGGTCGACTAAAAAATTTCTACAAATAAAATTCTTCTAATATCATTATGCACTAAGACCTATTCGACTCTTTTATACCGACCCATTTATTTGGCTAAAAATATGTTCTAGTCATATCACACGATGCTTTTTAATATGTTTGTAGACATTCAACTGGATGGATGATCGTCGCAATAAAAAATCTCAGTAGATTGACCGGTTCTATCAACCGCAATAGATGCGACTCATCCATTTATGCAAATTGGTCTGTATGTTTATGGGACTCTATGAATTGGTTTATGTCTGCTGATTGGACTCCGCAAATAATTCGGCCACCCATTTTTGCTTTCAATAAACTGTTATAGTTTATTTGGTTCAGAATGCCGCTACACGTAGTAGCTAAGTGGATTAAGCCTTGATACACCTGTCCATTTTCTACGTTTGTATTCATAAAACAAACTGGGGTATTTTAATCCCACCTCTTAAGTTTTTACAATTCTTTTTTAAATCCATACCTGTCTACTGGGTTTCTTGATTTACCAAAGTGTTATTAACCATACTTTTTTCCAGTCGACCATTGTCCAACATGGTATTTACCTAAAAATACCGTTTTTTACGATTTTTACTTTTCGTCCAACATATCTATCCTGTTGCACTGAATTAAGTCGTTTACGTTCCGTAATCAAGTGTGTTGACTACTAGCTACTTAAGGACATCTTCCACACAACATTTTGTGGTAAATTTGAACATTTTTTTCAACTACCAAAAAAATACATACCAATTGTACGTTTTGATGCCGGTTAAAATACTAGGCCATTGTACAAACGATTTTTTGCGCCAAAATGTCTTTCAACAAATGAATTATAGAAACTGGTCATTGAATAAAGCAAATTATTCTCAAGACCTAAACAATCCGTTGCATTCGTGTTAGCATTAGAAAACATTTTACTTAGTACAGGGTGATGAAAACTGCATTTTACAATTTCCATTTTCTTTATAATTCAAGTAAGGTATATTAACAAAAATGAATGATTTCGATCTCAATACCAATTGTACATTTGAATACATGTTAAAATACTAGACCATTGTACAAAAAACGATTTTTTACGTCAAAACATCGATATCAATAGATGAATTATAAAACCTGACCCCCTTAGAAAACAAAATTATTCTCAATACAAAAAAGAAATACTTCGCATTCGTTTTAGCATTAGAAAACATTTAAATTAGTACAGGGTGATGAAAACTGCATTTGACAATTTACTTCATTCCATTGTCTTTATATTTTAATAAAAGGAATATTAACAAAAAATAACCTTTTTTGCCCTGGCCCGGCGTAACGTACGATATCTGATTAGATTGAATCTTTGTGTGTGGTTAATTGGTATCATAATCGTCATGGTATAATGTAACCTCACGCGAGACTGTTCCATCGCACACATCTTCAGCCCAGTGAATCTAATTCAGTACATACTGATTTTTTTAGTTCTTATTTTGAATTATATGAAATGAAATGCAACAAGGGAAAAATGTAACTTTATAAATACTTGTAATTAAGACATGCACATTACTTAGATTATTAAGAAGTGCGTAAGTACTTCTTATTGCGATTGAATTTCATGTCCGTCTGTCTGTATGTCTGTCTGTGATTGCTCTAATTCTAATTGACCTGCAGACCTGAAATTTGGTATACAGGTACTTAGGGGAACAAGTAAGATCGCTATTGATTTTTTGCCAAATCGGTTTAACGGTACCGGAGTAACGATCAATTAACAGTTTGCATGCTTTTTAAATGGGCTTTTGTTTATTTCATCAATCGATAGATTAAAGTATTGGCATCAAACTTTCTCAAGAGACTATAGTCTAAAACTGAACAGTTTTGGAGAAACAGACAAATAACGGTTACATGCTTTAAAAATGGACAAACAAATAAAATTTACTTTTTTTACTTCTGATCTTTAAAAGTCAGTAAAAAGTACTTAAAGCACTTCTTTATATAATACTTACAGTACTAGTTTGATATGTAGTCTAATAATAAGCTTAAAACATTTCCTTTCATATAATCTTGATTCAAGTCAACAGAACTGTTGTAAATGTACACCAATGCTGAAAAGATAAGAGATAAAAAAATCAAACTTCAAACTTCAAAGTCATGAAATGATCACCCAGTTTTTATATACATTTTTTTCCTCCTGTAATTTTTCAAAGTGATCGAACGGTTGTATATCCATATAAATCTCAAGTTTTGCGGGTAAAAAACCAACAAATAAAACCAAAACTTAAAATTACAGTAATCTAGATTGACTTGTAAATAAAATTCTGGCATTAATTTTTTTTCTATATATTTGGTTCCATGCATAAGTATATTAAAAAATGTACAACAGTGTTGCTACGATTATTTAAAATTTCGTTAAATTTAAAGTGTCAAAGATTGCCGTGCCTAGATTGTATTCATTCTGAAATGAAGTGTTTGGTTGTGTTTGGCTAGTTTAGTGAAAAGTGTTCTGTTTCGACTAAACTATTTTTAATGATTACGCAAGTGATAGTTTGCGTCCTGTCAGGTTAACTACCGTTTAATAGTTTCACCAATTTGTACTCTGAATCTCTGAACATTTATGATTAAAAAAATCATGAATGTTATGCTTGTAAGTTTATCGGGATTATAAACGAGAAGCTTATGTTTACTGTCATCACTAAATCATCATTAAATTTTCCCAAGATTTTATATAATAGGTTAAGGACTGTTTCATCAATTTATTTTGACGATCTACTCTTGTGCCTAAAGTCATGTCATCTGATTTATTCCATAGATATATTGCCAGATCTGAATGTGACTTGCCATAGACATTAAAACTTAAATCAATCTTTATGCAAGATCCTTGCCATGTCCAGTACATATGTTCAGTTGTCCCAAAGGAATCAATTTTCAGTTGTGAACAAACGACCAATAGAAAATAAATTTAGACAAAGAGTGCCAAAAACATTTATACGATTTACCAGACCGTTAAAAACGTAGATTGTTTTAGATTGGAGAAAATAATATTATGCATTGAAGTATTATTTAATCCATAAAACTAAATTTACATTTATAACCAATGGTTAAAAGCTTTGCATGTTGCATGCAAATTTTCAGCACTAAAAACCATTATCGTCATCCACACCAAACACGCGAATCCTCAAGAAAACAGTTTAGTACATATCAGTCCACTATACATGTTACTAGATGGAAAAAGTTCAGACAGGTTGGTTAATGTAATGCTATTGTAGAATGCAACAAGAAAGTATATTTACACGTGTCAAGTATATTGATTTTTTCGCATAACCCTGAATTCATTCGCTAAAAATTATCATGTTTTTGTTCTGTCTTACCATTTTCTTTTAAAATGTATTGATAAAGACTGCAGGGGAAAAACTGAAGGAAATCAATTTAAAACCAAAAATTAAATCTGGCAATTAAAAATATTAGTATACATTACATCAAAAAATTAAAGTAAGATATTAGGATACGTAATAAAGTCCAGTCAGTAATGCCCGGGGAAAAAAAGAAACTTACGCCGTATCAAGGAAAACATCGAACCTACGGAAAATTTGAGTGTCCTCAATGTGATAGCGAATGGACTTCAGGAAACAGTTGGGCAAATATGGGTCAACAATGTAAATCCTGTCTTACAAATGTGTATCCGTGCAGACAGGTATGTTAGTTTATATTTTAACAGTTTCAAAGATACTTCATTGCAAGCAAGTTTCTCATAAGTTTTTACGTTTTTAGTGGCCCTTGAAGAAAAGTGAAGACGAGAATGAGCAGAAACCCCACTTGCAACATTTGTGTGAGATGTGTAGAAAAATAAAACGAAATTGTGTAGAGCGGAGGAGGAAACCGAAAAAGTATAGATCGTAATGTTTTGTCATCGTAATGTGTATACAGTAACACAAATTGGTGTTGTAAATTGTTTGTTAGTACGATTGGTTAGATGAATGTTAAGCAAAGCCGTGCTTTCTCAAATGCAAGTGTCTTGATAATATTTATTACAAATGTTTTATTATTCCTAAGAAAGATTTCGAATACTTATGTGTTTACAAAAATATTTAGAACACAATAATTTCTTATTCGGGATCATTATCGTTCTTAAGTGTACGTCAATGTTAGTTATTCGACTTATAACATCAGCTGCAACATTTTATCTAGAGAAAGGGAAGGATTTGATGACGTAACTAGTTTAGCAAGTCAGCTGAGTTTATAAGCCTGAAAAGTGCTTGAGTTGAGAGACAAAAGTTACGAAATGAATCCTTCTGTGATGCTTCGCGTATATTTTGTACTCTATATATTACTATTATCTGGTATTATAAATAGGGACAATATTAAAATCAAAACATCTATACTTTAATTAACAATAAGGAATTGGTTATCATATCACTCAGCACAGTTACATATGTTCTCAAAGCTTCCTTGCTAAATGTAAACTTCAAGCCACAGTTAAGAGGCAGCGGTGATTGTGCAGTCCACTTTCTCTTCATAAACCCATTCCAAGTTTTACTTTTTCCACCATGAAAATATTTTACATTACATCGGATTACCTCGGCACTTTTAAATCTTAAGTTTCCAAGCAAAGCCACTAAATACAGCGCAATACCTAATCCTCCTATAAAAGCTGCTCCAAATGTCGCAACAATAAAAACTGGGACAAAACTGGAACAAATAACAACAATCCAGCAAAATATGCTAAGACTTAGCAAACTAAATAATACATAGCACCCCGTTAGACAGCTTTCAATAGGTAACATTCTTCTAAAAATGATTAATAATTCAATATAACTCTGTAATCCTCTGGGATTAATTGGATTATATTTCGTAGCTGCTATAATTGCTCCCAAGTATGCTTGTCCGGCCAGTATGAACCCAAAACATAAGTTAAGTTCGGGTATTATATCCCTTTCGTTTACAAATAAATCGCCAAACGCACTTAACAAAAAAGACAAGATCCATAAACACCATGATCCAATATCATTAATCCCCAACTCTTCAAATATTACAAACCAGAGGTCAATTTTTGCAAATCGGAGAACAAAAGGCAGTGGAATTCCAAATGTCCATATGCCAATTTGTAGATATACCAGCAGCCATCCAGAAAAGTCCTTGTATACACTAGTCCTTCTGTTAGTCCGTGTATTAGCAGTTATCAATTTGTTCCAACTGCTAACACCTAAACCTCGATCAGTAATAATGTAAAGACGAACAATATCAGAAAGTAAAAATCGCCAAATAAGAACCATGACCATGTAAACTGTTCGAAGAATATCTACAGTGGCGTACGATTGCTGATGGGCTTTTATGTATTGGTGTCTGTGAATTAGTGCATATACAGAAAGTATATGTTGACAAACGCTGAATGCGTAGAAGATATATATTTTCCAGGTAAGTTTAGGTTGCTCAAGATAGGGAAAATCGGTTTGTTTAGAGAGAAGGAACTGAACGCCAAATGAAGGTAAAATGCCCTGACTTTTTGAGTACATTTTAAAGGCAAATTTGTGTAGCGGGGTTAGCCAAGGATATGGAGTAATAAGTAAATGCTCTTTAAAGCCAATTTGAAGTACGTCCATTTTGGAAATATTTTGCTGTATATTAGTATTTTTGACCAAATATTTCCAAGTTTCAAGAGCTAAGAAAAATTTGCAACTGAATAGCAAACTAGCAATGAGAAATGCTGGTCTCTTTTTTATTTTGGAATAAGTTGTTAAAAATAGAACTTTAAATAACTACTCGTGGCTGATTTAGTTTTTTTTGCAAAATTCAAGCTAATTTTACTTTTTAAATGACGTATTTATAGTATAAGCTAGACGATAAGCGTATAAGTAAAGTCAAATCGAATATATTTTAATAATGCTATTAAATATAAGTCAACTAAATTCAAAATTAGATCAAATATAGTGATATATTTTATATTGTAGATAATATAAAATCGAATAAAGAAAAAAGTCTAAATACAAGCAAGCTTGATTTCCAAATGATACGTTTTTAAAAGCATTTGGATTGTGTCACTGCTAACATGGACTGTCTACAGCTAAATGCTTTAAAACATGTTGGACATATTTTAATGTTTTTATTTTACTTGTCTATAAAGCAGTTGTACATATTATTTTTTTAAAGTTATTTCGATTACTAAGCAAATGTATGGCAATGTTTTAAGCAGCCAATATCAAAATCACGATGAAATGTAAGACGGTTTTTAATGACCAATTTTGACATTAAGTCCACTTGACTACTAAAATGCCCACTTTACCTTCCTAGCTAATAATATGAAGGATGGTTTTTATAAAATGCAGTAATTTCTACTTGGTATAGACATAAATTATCGACGAAAAGTTGATGGTGGCCAACCAAACATGTATATTTGTAAAGCCATTGTATTTTTAGTGCAATAAAACATCGTAAAGCGACAAATTAATTGTATGATACAAACACAAAGTTCAGCAGAAAAGATGCAATCAGTAATTATGCATACAAGTTATCGATGACCAATAAGCAATCATTCGTACATAAATTATCGCTAAACATTTCTAAACGTAGCTAGCTTATACTTCAAAGAAGAAATATCGACCAGTATCAAAGCCCTTTTGGCATTGTTTATGCTGACGATTGCTAAAAATTGCAGGATGGGCTACGGTTAGTGGAACTGGAATTTGTGTAAGGAGATGAGCCAAGGATATCAGTGGAGGATCAGTAGCGGAATTCCGCTACAATAATGTAGCGGAATAATGCTACAATGTAGCGGAATTCCGCTACA
>JAQFZH010000695.1:0-28575 GCA_034695485.1 Entomobrya nivalis | reverse complement strand
CCAAAGCAGAGATAATTGAAAAACCTACAAATTAACGTTAAAAACGTGGTTTTTTGAATTTAATCTACTTTGGTTTTAAAAATAAAATAAAAATATTACTCCTGGTAGCATATTTACGCTACCATGGTAGCGTATTTATGCTACCACGGTAGCGTAAATACGCTGCTGATCCTCCACTGTATATAGACACGTAGATGCCATTTTTCACGTGTCTATATAGACACGTAGCGTGTCTATATAGACACGTGGGACTGGACTGAAATATTTTGCTGACTGTTACATGCCTACTAAATGATTTACGAAAGTTCATTAGTGTAATTTAAAGCTCAAGTTAATCTTGTCCAATGACATTTCAATGAATAAACTTTAATTTTTGACGTTTACGATTAGTTTTTCTGATGATTTACTACATCTATATATTGAAGATACATACATATATATGCGTATCACTTTATCAAACTTTTTTTAGATAGGAATAGTGCTGACTCGCTGACTACTGACCTAACACATTTTTGTAATTTTGTACCACAAGGTTTGTGTAGTAAACTCCTCAAGATATATTACTAAAGTCAAAATTAATTCATTGTGTTGGAAGTAAAAGCAGTGTAACAAGCCAGTGAAATTTAGAGGGTAATGAAACGTGCGGTTTTGAACCCCTCACACCTGAATCAAGTTTCTAGTTGTACATCAAAGTTGATTACTTGGAGCGAGTACTTGCCGTGTCGTGGACGAATTAGAAGATATTATACTTATACATTTGGAAAACAGGGATCTTTTATTGAATTAAACAAAATGAGCGAAAGAGGCCTCGATCAATCGTGGATTTCGAGACGTTCTCCTGTGTATTCAACGAAAGGAATAGTTTCTTGCAGTCAGGTATTAAATTTAAGACGTTTACCAGCATAGCCAAAAGCACTACCACATTAATTTTTTTCATGTAATAATCATGTAAAGAAGAGGAAATCAAATAGAGACTCAATTTCCCCAAAGTAAATTAGGTGACGTATGCATTCATCCGTTGGCGATGTCAACATAGCATATCTACAAAACGTGTAGACTTTTACATGAAGAAATCTGTTGAAACATGATATCACGTCTTTGCACAGAACAAATACTTACGCTTCATTGTGTATTTCTTACCTGTTAATCGCAGCCGCTGGCGGCTCAGGCAGGTCTACGTATCTTGGAAGCCGGAGGAAATGCTGCTGACGCCGCTGTGGCCGTTGCGGCAGCATTAAACGTGACTCAACCTTCTTCAACGGGTAAGATTTCACATTCTACTTAGAGTAAACGCACACAAATTGCAAATCCTGCAGAATAACGTAAAACTTGTGTCGGAACGAAATACGATACCTGTTCTACCTGAAAATGAGAAAAAAATTAATGTATTAAATGGTAGGCACCAATATGTGATAACGTAAGGTGAGAAAATTTTGTCCCCTCTTAGAGAATCCATCGTTTTGAAAAATATATTAAATAGAAAGGGAATCGTACATTCGTACATGATATGAAACCGAAAAATTCCATGTTTTTGTTGGAATTGCACATTGTGTATGTATACCATTTGAACTTTCAATCTGTCCTTACTTTCTCCCACAGGACTGGGTGGAGACGTGTTCTGTTTGTTTTTCGATTCAAAAACTAAAGAGGTTCAAGGATTGAACGCTTCGTAAGTTATCTCAATTTTTACATTCAAGTTAAAATGAAATTGTGTTTGTGAGTAGTGATTTTAAAATAGAGACTCGTTGTGTTTACATGTTTATATGTATATGTGTGTAGGATTATTTGTGTTTTGTAATTTTTTCGTGTAGTTTAAATGAAATATGTATGTAATATTTATGCTTTCATCATTGTCATCAAATGAAGAAAAATCAGAAAACAGGTTTTTTCTCATATAAACATTGTTTGTATGCATGGATTGATGCATCGAGGCAAAAAGATCTCGCAAACCAACTTTCGCTATTGCATTACAAACAGATATTCCTGAGCTTAAAGTCTAGCAATGCCATTTCTTCATCATCACACACAAACATTCATTTAGAAGATGCTGCCCAAGGCTCCTTTAAATTCGCATCACATTATTACAGAGCTCTTGCCTTGTAAACCTAAGTTGTAAACTTTCCCTGAAAATAAAAAGTAGTTTTTCTTTCTGAACGTTGCTTTAGAATTTACAGTGTGGGTTAGAGCATGGTTACCGAAATATTATTACATGGAGTTTCGATGTCAAATTTCCATCACGTTTTACTTACGTACCGTACCACGTTGAAATACATACACCATAAACACCAGCAAACAAAGATGTACTGCGTAGTCTATGTATGTCATTGGCATTGCAGTTTGTTGGCCACTTCAATAAATAAGATATGTGTTTGTTCTTCTGGGAATATTTTTGAGAAGGAAAGCACATTGAAAATGACATATTGCTTGTCGGTATTTTCCATGTAATTTTGATCTTGAATCTCCAAGGCTCAAAAAACGATAGACAAGAGATGTATTGGATAAGTGAAAGTATCTATTTTGTATATGGTTTTTTTTGCTGATGAAAGTTTGCTTGTCTTGCGAATTTAGAAAGTGCAAAGAGAGTGTATGTACACGTGCGTTCTTGTAATATGATTTCTCGTAGACTTTTGTTGTGTACCCAGTGCATGTGTTTAAATATTGGTCGATTTGCTTCGTCGTGTTTAATGTCTGCTTCGACTTCACCAAAAACATGGTGATGATTTGCAAAGAAAAGTGTAAGAGATAACAATAAATATCAATTTGGTTCTTATAGGGGTCGATGCCCAAAAGACCTGTCTATCGACGTTTTCGAAAGGCTTGGCTACTCTGAGAGCAACCGCCCTCCTTCTACATCTCCTTTATTTATTACTGTTCCAGGGTAAGAATTGAAGGACAATTTATTGGTAAACACGTATTTCGCCTTCCAAAATTTACGGCCTTTCACTCCATTTATTTTACGACTTACGACTATCTTTCTTGATTCCATATTTTATTTGTCAATCAGTATTACATACACACAACACTCCTTAAACCACACAGAACAAATTTTGGTATGCTTACGTAAATGCTTCTTTGAATACCAAAAAAGAAGACATACGTGGGTGCTTTTATTCAGAATGTTTTATCCCCGAAAAGTACTGGTTTATGGGTGGGCAAACGACTTACAGTAATTACTTTGACAAAATAACTTATCAATTTAGTGAATCTGCGTTGCTCTCAAAAGTAAAATTATTCTGATGTCGATAATGGCCTGGAGGAAAAAATTGTTTGCTAGCTAACATTAGTCGAAGTGGAACATAATTTTTTCCATACGATTTACATATGTAGGGCTGCGTCAGGTTGGTGCGACTCTTTGGAACTTTTTGGAAGTAAACGCTTGAGCCTTTCACAAATTCTGGAACCAGCGATACGTCTCGCAGAGGATGGTTATCCTGTGGGACAAATTATCGGAAATGATTGGGCTAGAAGTGAGCGATTGATCCAAACTGCTTCTCCAAATGGAGGTGAAATGCTTTTAGACGGAAGGGCTCCACGTGAAGGGGAAATTATGAGAATGCCTTACTTGGCCCAGACATTCCGGGAACTGGCAGCCAGCGGAAAATATGGATTTTATAATGGTCGCATTGGAGAAGAAATTGTGAAGGTTGTAACGCAAATGGGTGGAATTATGAGTATGGAAGACCTACGCGTGCATGTAAGTACTCAGGACAGTGTAATTAGCACTAATTATAGAGGAGTGGATATCTTTGAGATGCCCCCTAACGGACAAGGTATTACTGCTTTACTTGCGCTAAATATATTGGAAGGATTTGACCTCTCATCATTGGAACATAACTCGGCACAACATTTGCATTTTGTTATCGAGAGTCTTCGCCTTGCATTCTCCGACACAAGGTATTTTGTGGCGGATCCAGCATTCGTTTCGATACCTGTGCAAGGTTTGCTGGAGAAAGGATATGCAGATGAAAGGAGAAAGCTCATCAACCCAAACATGGCAATACCAAATATCGTGAGTACCTTCCGAGAAGGGAGAATTTTCATAAAATCATGAAACATTTATGAACTGGTTGAATTATAAATTAAGGCCTAATATATATATGTAGTGGGTTACACTGTTAGCATAGTGTGTGCATAATATGCTGCTTTAATTTGATGATATAATTTGAATATTTATATTTGCGTGATGTATACATACACGTGTACCGTTGCAATGTTAAATTTGAAAGATACCTAGATCGCATTAGTTTTATAGAATGCGAAACGAGTATTTTGAGTTCAATTTTAAAAGGCTTCTTAAGTAAGGCAGTATTAAAAGTAGTTTGAGAGCCTTTTTGGTCTGTGAGAGAAGTGACTACAAATTTCAAATGATAATAATAATAATGATTGTGATGTTCTGTATAAATAGTGGAGGGTGATAATATAAAGAGATGATATTAAAAATTTCTTTATACAAGATTTCTTTCATGACCACGTAAAACTCAACTGGAAGAGTTTTTGCTTTCCAGTGAGAGAGAGAGAGATAGAATGAATAGAGATGCTATAAAAAGTTTTTGGAATGCGGGGAAGATGGATTTATTTTGCAATTTTCACGTTTTCTTGCAGACCTACACACACACTTAATGTGTACACACACAATTTACAATCATTTATCATATCGTACTGATTCTGTGTATTATGCAGGAACATGGGTTCCCTCCAAACTCGTCATGCACTGTATACTTTTGCGTTGTGGATGGAGAAGGGAATGCTTGCAGTTTTATCAACTCAAATTATCAAGGTTTCGGCACTGCTATTGTGCCATCAAAATGCGGCTTCACTCTTCAGAACCGGGGAGCCAACTTTTCATTAGATAGAAACGCTGCCAACTCTCTACAGCCTGGAAAACGGCCGTAAGTTAAATATTATCAACTAATGTTTAATGTCTTCTAACATGTGTGTTTGACTATGAGTGTGTCTTCTCTTCTTTTTTATTGTGCCTTTTCTTTTTTAAATGTGTCTGTGTCTTTTCTGTCCATGCTCATTTATGCATATACCATTCATTCCATCTAACCATGAAAACTTATTAAAAGAGAAAAGCTTTTCATTTTATGGAATTAATTGTAAAGTCAAATACAAGAAGGTGACATTACGAAAGAGCTTTGGTTTATAATACAAGTGGATGTTCGCACAAAAGTAGAAAAGCTACTTTCACCAGATAGTCGAGTGGTATCGCGTGAAGATGAGAGTGCTACAAAATACCGTAATGAGCTCATTTGACTCTGTTTGATGATAAGAATGTTTACTACTGAAAAAGAATTCTTTAAAGCGATTGCACAAGCGGAAGAAAATGGTTTCCAAACAAGGATTAAATTTAAAGTGTATGTTTTACTTGTCTTGTCACCACCCTTTTGTTGCGGAAGTTCTTAACTGAGAGTGAAAGATGTAACATTTGAAAAGTGTAATTGGAATGCTAAGTATGGTATGTATAATCAATGCAAATCAGTGTATTTTTCATTCAACAGTTACCATACCATAATACCTGGAATGGCAGTGAAAGATGGGGAGTTATATTGTCCGTTTGGTGTTATGGGTGGTTTCATGCAGCCTCAAGGACATTTACAGGTTATCAGTAACATGGTTGACTTTGGGATGAACCCACAAGAAGGTTATTACCTAACAAGCATTTCACTTCTTCTTTTTTCAAAATAAAAAAATATTATGTTACATAAATTGCTTGTTCATCGTAATGATCAGCATTGTATATTATTGTAATGTCGGTGTCTCGCAACATTTTCCTTTTGATATCAATCCCGACTGTCTGATTAACAATACGGAAATTCTTCTGATGATCTAGTTTGCTATGATCATAGTACTTCCGTTGACAAATGATTGACTGTTTGTTATGATGATTTTATACGTGCTTTATCATCAAAGCCTACACATAATTCAATGTCTGACTGAACTGAAAAAAAAATCAAGGAATGTGTGTACGTGTGTTGTTGACAGCTTTGGATGCGTCCCGTGTTCAGATAGATGATGGCACAAGTGGCGGTCGGATTCTTCTGGAGGAAGGGATTCGACCAGACGTCCGAGAGAGACTTCTTGAAATGGGCCACAACGATCCTGTTTTTTTAACCGGATGGGAGCGAGTAAACTTTGGCATGGGGCAAATCATTCGCCGTGATCCTCAAACTGGTGTTTTATGTGCTGGCAGTGACCCAAGATGTGATGGACATGCGGTTCCTCTCGTATAAGCGTTCTTCAAATAATTGAAAGTCGACAGCAGATGTAGAATTTACAACCAACAGGAGAATTTATTGCATGAAAGAGTTTTCAATATATTTTATGCATTCACTGTGTAGATGGACACTTGAAATAAACCGAAATATGTATATGTTTCATTGAACGTAGTATGCACAAAATTAAACGTTGTAGTAGTTCGTAAGGTTTTATTATTTTCGGGAAGAATTTCGAAGCTTGGCATTTCAATCGTTAAACCGAAATCACACAAAAATAAACAACGAGTAAAGTATTGAAATTTAGGAATATTGGATTGAAACCAAACTCAAACCAAACTGGTGAGGTTGGTGGGGTTTGATTTCATTAATGCTATGCTACGTGATGTTACAGCTCTCCAGCACATCTAAACATTCAGATTTATGATAAAAAAATCGTTGCATAATTAATCATCTAAATCAATTTCATGCGTTCACCCGATTCAATACTCAATCCAAGGCAGGATCAACATGATGCAAACTTGATGATCTCACCTCTTTTACTACCTTAATTTGAAATCAGAGAGCTTGCATAAATTTTTGTATTTGGGGTGAAATTTTTTATTATGAAATATGACACCAAATTGTTATGTACAGATATAATTATAACGACACAATGGAGGTATTGAATAGGTAATACCCTTTTTTAGCTGACTCGGTTCATTTTTAACTTGACATATATACATGGTTATATTAGAATGCGTCCTTGAAAAATAGTACATGTATAATATCTTACTTTGTCGATAGATGATTTACTAATTATAGATATAATCTAAGGTACATTTCTTTTCCAGTCAACTATAGAATCTTAACGAAAAATAATATGCAATCATACCACACGAAAACTTATCTTAAATTCATCGATTTCTTGATAAAATTGTTTCATTTGCAAATTTGCAACACATAATTCTCGCGTTTAAATATATCTCATACAAAAAAATCACACTAGAGTATTCACATCATCATTCTCAATGCATTGTCGTTCACATTTACACTGACTATAGCAAATGAAAGTTTATAAGTAAGTAACATTATAATTAGATCAGTTAAAACATTATGTGACATTTATAATTACAAAGTACGATTATTACACGATATTTACTTACAAACTTTTGGAGAAACATCCAGACCCAGATAATACTACTGACGTTAGTGCGAACGCCAAAAGAAACGCGTCATGATTCGTGGAATGAGCCACTCCATTCTCAATTATAGGAATACATTGTTTTGGATTTATATGAATGCAGTCAGGAATAGGTGCTCTGGTCCGGGTGCGAATTAACGTTTCAGCCATCTTCATTGAAAATTTGGTGGCATCTAGACTACAAAGACGGGATGAGTACTTGGAAACACAAGAAACGAATTCCAGTCGGATGCTACAAAATAGAATATATAAAGTACACAAATAAATAAGCTGAACCGGATGTCGGATATGAGAGGGCTTATGTATATGTACAAAAATTTGTCATCATGAGACTACATATGTATGTCATTCACATGTATATGCATAGATAAGCAGATATTGTGCATGCATTATGTAGCAAATTTTTAAAAGCCGCTTTCACTGAGAAAAGGAAACGCTTACAAAGCAACACATTTTGTTCGTTAAAATTACAAAATTTGCATGTTTATTCGTTCAACAGCGAAAAAAACTACGCAAATAGGAAAAGAAAATGAAAGTTAGCTTATACATCTCTAAGAAAAGTAACGTCTTAATGTGAACGTATAACGTGTTATGGGAAGAAAACAACATATTATATTTTAAATACCGCATGAGAGATTCTATTTTGTCATACGAAGTGTAAATATTTTCATACGAGTACGTTGAAACTCTTACAAACACATATAAACATCCAAAGAACAATTTTTTTTGACTTGGTTAAAATCTCAGGCCGATCCATTTACCAAAACAACCCTTTTCCATTTTCAGTCTTTGAAGTTTGAAAAAAATCGACAAGCACATAAAAAAGCCTATAAGTTCAAAAACTCCTTCAAACATTTCCCTATAAGTTCCGTACGAATTTCCACATCCGTTCCTACTTACAAACAACAAACGTACAAAGCACACATATTACATTCTTTTAGAAAAATTACACGTTAACCAGTTCGACTGTGTGTGTGTTTACAATGAAATAGGATTTTAGCCTTTTACGCCAAAACAAATGATGAAATACAAGTATGCTCAGTTCAGTGAGTTCAAATGTTCTCTGCAAAAGAGGAATGGTTTGATAAGGTCTGTGGTGAAAGTCAATAAATCATGCATAGTGTACAAGAAAGGGGATACTTTTTGAGGTAATGTGGCTTCTGGTGAAAGTATTGAGAAAATTCAAAGACTGTATAATATGCGGAAAATAGACATATTTTGATATTGATATAATAGAATTTGTCCAAACGGCTAGCCTAAATGGACTCGATATTCATCGAGACTTTTACTTTGAAACTTAAAGAAGTGTAAAGGAAAGAAAAACATTTTTTTCTACACAGTTAGTTAGAGAGCGTCTTGCAGACATCTGTATTGCACAAATGGAAATGTTCACAAAAGAGCACGTCAACATTGATAACATTACGTTTCGTTACCTCCTTGTGTGCTTACTGTCGACAAAGCTTGTAATAATAGCAAACATAGCAAACACATTATATTATTTTTATTAGTATGCTTTATGGAAAAACCACACACACGACACACACTTGATGCAGTCAACCGAAACACGAGTGACATAAGATCTCATCTTCATCCGTTGTTGGAATAATTGTACCAACCTACTTTTAACTTTCCTTCCTCCCTCCTTCCGTTGTGTATAGAACCATGGAATATCCGTCAAATAACTTGTATGTGACTATGCAATCGCAGTATAAAAAATGTTCATATGTAATTCGATTCAGATTCCAAAATCTCCGTGAGAAAATGTCATTTTGTTTGAAGGAATGAAGTTTGATATTTTTGTAGAATCGTGTTTTCTGGTTGATCAGTTGCATTCTCAGTTCGCAGACTTCTTGTTTTCGGACAACTGAAAAAATAGGGCATGAAGCTTGTTTCTAAACTGCTTATATATGTATTTATCTTTTTGTCTTCTTTACTGAACTAAATATCCATTTGACGATATTAAGAACTTCCGTATGCATACTTCATTATTCAAAAAATATGTACTAATACCCCTAGTTAAGATTTAATTTAGTTTTCGTGTTTATTACGGATGTGCGTCAACGTCATTTTCAGCAATGCTGGAAATCACTAATTTCTCGAAACCTTAGATCATCAAAATCTACCATTTGTTTTCATTTAACACGCAAACTGCTTATTGAGCTTGAAACTGCTTTATCTTTCTTTTTCTCGCTCCACTCCACATAAAATGATAAGACATGACTGGTGATTGATGAAGTGATGAATATGCATTTGCATAGTTTTGAACTGGAACCTATACTAACAGACTAAAAATATGCTCAAACGACCTCTAAGCTATATCAACCTTCATCATATTTGTTGCACATTTTAGCAAAGTGATAGATTTGGAATATTTACATCCTACACACATAGTTACAACAAGCGTACATTTTGCACCATGCCCAGTCCATGCCTGATTTTCAATTTAAGACGTTTGTGGGTTTTCTTCACTGGATAAGTAATTGAATTGAATGCGTAGAATCTGTGCAATACCATTTCAATCGTATACATGCAGTAGCATTGCGTATATGTATATATCAGTACATATGGAATTTCGTGATTTTGGCCCGGTTTTTACTAGTATTGGCGCAAACAAAAAAAAACTTCACGTAGTGTAGCTGGTGAAGTAATTTTCACTTCCACGTATGTATGTTTATGTATCTTGTCGTGGACCATGTTATTTTCCTCAAGTTATTTTTCTCAATTAGCCAGCCAGCTGCTTCCTGTCGTTTTTTCAGTAGTTTCAGTATTTGTGAGTTGATTGAATTATAGAAGAGTCTAATTGACTTCTAAGAAACTTGTGCTGAGGTAAACTGTATGGTGAACTGAATTACCATTTTTACCACAAGTTGCAAACAAATCAAGCAAGCAATACATACAGCACAAAAGGGCTACCGGGTTTCATATTGACATTTAAAAAACCGAAATCGAAGCATTTGAAATAACCTTTTTATTATATTTACTCGCAAATTGTAACTACTAGCCAGCAACCTAAAATTCGTAGTTGGACGAAGGTCACATTCTTCTAAAGTGAATGTTAGGTACTTAGTTGTAGTGTTTTGACTTTGTTTTCTCAGTCCAACTTCGTCGATGTGTTTCAAAGCAATATTATAAACTACCGTAGAAATCCTGATGAGATTGTAAGACTTCGCAACCTGTAATTACTGGCAATCGTTTAGTTTGCTCTAATTACTTTAACGTGTGGTATTGTATTTAAGTTTAACAATTATTTAACTACAAGGAACACCAAACTCCGAGAAACAAAATATAGCGTTATACTACTAAAAGCAAAGAATTAGCTCCAAAACTCATCATAAAGTAAGCTAAAACGAAAAAGCATAGCTTGAATGTTGACACAAATGACAAAATGGACTCTATTGTTCGCAAACAATAGAAATCACGGACTGGCGAACCGATGCGATGATGCTTCTTTTAAATCATAGTCTTTGGCACTTACCAGCAAAAAGCAGTGAAATTATTTCTGCTATTTCTCCTGAGACCATCTATGAATTGACGGGAACAGTCATCCCAGTACGGTGACAGTTGTTTGTAGCAATGTGCATGCTTCAGATAGTCCGTACGAAACTTGAGATCCTTGCACAGAAAACTGTACATTTCGTGTGCTCCCGTTATGGATGCTTTCACCTTTTGTCTTTGGTCGTTTGGCAAACAGTTTTTAGCCCAACTGTCAAAACAGGTTATTCCAGAGTCGTAGATTCTAGGAATTCGTACAAAATAAGAATCAAGTCATCCCCTGTAGCAATTCATTAAGACGCTTCAGTAAACTTACAAGTTCAACACAAAAAAACAAGGCGATAGAGAAAGCCTAATGGACAGCTTTACACGAGTTCTTTCACAGTCCACCAACTTTATTCGATTATATTATGTAGTTAACTTTTATACTTCTGTACATCGTTTTTGTTTCAGCACCATTTCTTGTATTTGTATCGCATGAATGTTCTCCTCGGCATATACAAGTGCAATGTACTTTATAAGGGTCTAATGAGACTTTCATACATGGATGTTTCAATCCAAGCATACCTAAACAAAACATATTGGATTCTTTTGTCCATATTGTACTTTTTGTTATTATTGTTTTTGTACAACATTCTTCTCGGTTCGAAACTCTGTCCCAAATTAAATAGAAATAGTTTGCATGAACGATACATGATTCTGTGCGTACTTTTTATGGCTCGAAAGAAGATTTTTTGTTAACTGGTCTAGTTTGTACGATCTGATCATAATCACCGCTTTTCTAAATGAGTACAATGTTTTTGATAATAGATATTTTATGCGTGACTACAATTTAAAAGGAGAAAATTCTTTACCTTCTTCCCTTTTGCTAGTTTTCCCACTTATTTTTTTTTTAGAAAATATTTAAATTAAATAAAAAATATTGAATGCTTCAAACAGCACAATTCTTACCGACATGCTCTATTCACCGCTTCAGGAGATGTAGGTAATCCGGTATCGTTCATTGGAGGTAGTCCGTCAATACATCTTTTCAAAGCGTTCCGTTGACATTTTCTAGGTTTTTTCTTTGGACTTGGCTCTTCAGGTTGAACCTTTTCACCCTCTTCTTTGGAGTTTGTCGTTTGACTATCAATATTTCGAAATGACGATGCTATGACAGACGCAGCATGTTCTTTCACAACACTACTCTGATTATTTACGGAGAGCATGGAATTTTGCACAAGCTGAACAGGATACAGGGTGGTACGCTGAATTGCGAACTCCACATCCTCCTCATTTCCGTCCCCACTTCCTCGCTGATCAGTCTCTTTTATAACTGGTTTTCTATGCATACGAGCTGTCTCAATTAATGATAATGATGATTGTGATGATAAAGCTTCTAGTTCCGAGGTACTGCTTGCATTACTATAGATTATTTGTGGTTCCCCATCAGTCAGTCCGACGCTTACTGAAAACAGGTAGCATAATATGAGTAGGAGGGAGTAGTAGCTAGTATGCTTTCCAAATGATACACTTCGAAGAACATTCCACAAAAATGCAGACTTGGTAAAAATAACTTCAATTGTCAGTTTACTCCTAACTGTATATTTCTCTAATGCATTTGGCATTGATGTAATTGCTCCAGACGATTGTTTGGAGACATCCATGATGGAATTGTTTGAATTCTTCGTCTGCATTTTGTAATGCTGGCTGTTTGGAAGGTTTAATGACACAATTTTAAACTTTGTACTTGGTTATTATATAAACTTCAAACTCAAGGACGGAATTGTGACAAACTCTTCATGTAAAGATAAAACTTTATTCCACAGTTATGATAGTGGCTACTGTGAAGACAGTCAGCTATTTTACCTTTGTTATACCAAAAAGTATCGGTTTTTACACGTTTGATGAGGATGTGGGGCTCACGCTGTTTTTGTACTTTTCCTACCGGGGATTAGTACACTAATCTCACATGAACAAGTAATCAGGAAGAATTCGCCAGTATAATGTTTTGAATAATTTATTATGCTGAGAGCACCACAAGTGGGGCAATTTGAGATCAAAGGAGTTGTTGCTCTTGCCATTGCATGAACCACATGAATTCCTTTGAAATGGAAATAGATACAATCTTTATTAACTTCATGCACTATTTTATACGATGTCAAGAAACTGCTTGTACTCAGAACAAGAAAACACTTTTTTGCAAAATTATTTAATAAACAAGTGCAAGTGAATGACACGGGGCTTTTGCTTGCTGAGATGTTGACAAACTAGCAAGTGCTAAGATCGGATCCTACTGTTTACAAAATGCTATCATATTAGCATGTTTAGAAAAAAAAGATGGTATGAAACATGAAACTGAGAACTTTTGATATGAAGCTCTTTTACTGTTTTCACCACGAACACCAGGAAAGGAAGGATGTTTTAGTACGCTACTGTTTGACGAGTCTCTTAGTACACGACAAAAGCGTGTATTCGACTGCTTGGAGCCGAATGAGAAAAACCAGATTCAAGCTCGAGTGTTATATCCTGCTGGAGTCATACCAGAATCAAGAAAAGTCCTGCGATTGTGAAGAACCAGTGGCTAAACAAATAGTGTAACGTCGTAAGCAAGGACAGCCATAAGCAAGCAATGAAAATTCTTAAAAACAGTAACATTTTAACAGTTTATTATTGCAAAGGTTACATAAAAATTAAAAATGGGATTTTATATTTGTGCATTTTGGATTTCTTAAAAACTTTATTTACGAAAAATTCCAGAAACTGCCAAAATAAAGGAGTTCTGCCCAGTTCTGTCAGTGGGAAAGCATTTTCGTTTTTCCTGAAGTAAAAGTATATTCAATCTGGACTGCATGAAACGTCAGCAATGAAAGTGAATGACAGAGCCAACGACTACTTTTATAAATGATACAGTTGAGCAGCAGTCCTTAATGAAAAGGAGAAGACATCATTATGATTCCCTGTTTGTAGACGTCGTTTTCTCTCAAGAGAATTGGCAGCACTGCTCACAGAATTGACTACTTTTTCTCTTCATCGCTTACTTATGTCTTGTGTTCCCCGATGAGAATTCTTTTACTAACTTTCAGATGTAGACAATATATTAGATACGCATCTAGACCCATTCAACGAAGCATACTCAAAGACGTCAGGTAAGTGAGAATTGATAATCTTCTATCCGCGAATGATTCATCAAAAAGCGTGTTAGTTAAGTTGCCAATACGCTAACCAATAATTCAATACCTTTTTTAATTAAGAAAACAGTTTTCAGCCTACCTTGAATATGGCTGCAAATCTTAATGCTCATTTAAAGAAATGATTTCAATACTCGAACAAAGAGAACCAATCTGGTATCTGATCATCGATATTATTTTTAATTCAGTATATATTTTTCCCTTCTCCTTCACACTAAGGAACAGTTGGAAGACAAGAGATCGCATTCGGTTTTCAGTGGAATATTTAATACTTGTAGCGCTATTAATGAGGGTCGAGGACCGCTGCATTTCTTTAATTACTAACAACTAACAATGTTTTATATATAGTATGCTAATTTAAACAATAAAATAAAGTTCGTTGCGTTCGCTTTCACTAAGTACTTGCGTTCTAAATTTACGTAATGTATACATACCGTGTAACAATTACAAAAAAGCACACCCTGCCGTTTTCCACGCGATTTGTGCGATTGAGGTATGCGTGTGCTAAAAACAGTTGAAGGACACAGTTGTGAAAGGGTCTGCTGGTTGTATGTTGGGTTTGGGTTGTCTTTCTCTCTTTACCCCAATGGACTTTTGTTCTTTATTTGTTAGTTCACCAGAATAGTTGAGAAATGAAAAGCCTATCGACGCAGTTAGAATTCAAACTGACGATGAAAATTACAAGCCCATTTTGAAAAAGCTGACATTTGCAAATAAACTACTCGATTGATTGATGGTTTAAAAATAGTTTCCTGTCTCATTTGTTAATATTTTGATAATATGTTAGTGGCCACTACATTGGTTTGGCTTATATCACGTATTTCATAAAAGTATACATCATGGAATCTGACATCCGCCATTAAATCAAAAGACAATTGTACACGTGCGAGCATCCTCAAGTAGACAAAAAGATGTCAGTAACATCACAGTTTTACAGTTAGCAATACGTAAACTGCAGACGACGAAAGATGATGTTGATCTTTTTATAAAACATTACATAATTCCAAGTGCTCTTGTCTTTCAAATGTAATTAGGTGTACTTCTATAGGAGGGCAAGGACGTCACATCATTGAACGAAGATTTAAATTTATGTGGAACCAAAATAAATCTTGGCTTCTTATGAAGAAAGAATTAAATAAATGAGTATTTTGTTTCCTTCCTCGTTGTAGTCAATTGTCAAAAATGTCATATTTTCGCTTATTTCCGGATGTAAATAATGATTGTTTCGGCGAAATTATTTTCAATGAGCATTGGTATCACTTTCACTATTGCTTTTGAATCTCAATAAGTGGCAATAGATACAAATCGAAATAAGCAGGAAATACTAATGATATCAAAAAACAGAATTTGTCTTTTAATCTCTGAATCAATGCTATTTGGAGCGAATAACTTATTGCATGATGAAGGAACAGCAACGCCCACGTATTATGTAAGGCACGTGGCTATTGTTATCCAATCAAATAAAGATCCAAAATTGGCGAACCTTTTAAGTGATCTGATATGCTCACTGGTTACTAAAAGCAATGGAGTTTTGTTGTGAAGAACAATTCTATAGACATTAAATTAAAGTGTAGGAAGGAGTCAGCATATTATAGCAAATGTAGAGTACAAATACGGAGAAAGAAGTGTCATATTAACAAAGTGGCATGACAAGCAAGTAATGGAATGTCTAATCTACCACACCGGTGGTGAATAATACTAAGACGCAAATAGTTGGAAAGAGGGGATGGGACAAACATTCCTTCACTACAGGAAAGTCTGAAACTACAGGAACATGGGTAAGCTTTTGTACTCCAGCTTTTATAATGAACTTTTATGACAGTTAGTGATAAAAACTAGTAGGATCATCATAGATAAGTGCAGACTGGTTCCTTTTAAAAAGCGATAGAACAACGAGCTGGAAGTTAGAAGGTTATCAGATACAGTGGCAGATGAGCGTATTCGCATTTTATAAAGGTTTTTATTTTTAGTGTAAAAATAACTGGATGGTTCTGTGAATTTGATATAGTTTTCTTTATCAACCTGTTATGGAAAAGCTTTTAGCTAAAATTGACGTATCCTTTTTAACAATGCGATGGGGAGGGGGCTATTGATTTTGATTCTTTTCTCCACATACGAAATTACTTATGCTAGCAAAATGATATCATCATATACATTTATGAATGTGTGAATAAGTTATAATTATCTATTAATAGATTTGAATATGCAAGGTTAATTACATGATTACTCGTCATTTTGGGACAAAAATAGTACCATCATGCGGGATGTGATGCGTGTTTGACGTGTGCGAACTGAAAGCTGGATGTTAATTTCACATTGTCAGTTCGTCCATTATTCTGCACAAAATTGGCCAAAATTAATCTTTTACAAAGCTTTCCAAATTTAATGATCTGCGTTAAGGTATAATTGTCGTCTGGATCTGAGGGTTTTATGTTTCACGTCCCGACTCAAGATTCAAGACAGTTGATTATCTGCTCTCTTGCTGCTTTATAATCTTAAACTTGTGTTGTGTTCTAAAAAAGGACAATTCCCTAAGTAAGTACTAAAGAGTGACAAATTATAAAAAAATTCACGGATGAGAACGCAAGATTAAAATAATATCACAGTCGTAGACTGAACGAAAAATGTCAGTCAAGCTTGAACCAAAGCGCTTCGCTGAAATGAAATGTAGATGTACAATTTTAGCCTTCTTCTCCTACTCCGCTTCTGGTTGAATTTCTAAAATAAGGAAATTTTAATATTGAAACCCCTGTCATTGCATAAACAATTAAGTGTATATATTTTTGGCTTCAAATTCAATTCATTTTTCATAAATATTCTATGCAATTCTAAGCATCTTTTATCATCATACTTCATACTTGAATATTTTCTAAAAATAAAAAGTGAACTTGATCTCCTGTCCTGTGTCTACGTAAGTAACTATGAATCAAGGGATAATTGACATTGACTTAATATTATAGCTGATTTAAAACATCTGAGTCGTGAAGAGCAATTGAAGAGTACTACAACTTGTCATTACGAAGTCACTCGTTTTGTGAATGCAATTTTACTGATTTCTATGCAGCTCATTTGCAACGAAATTCTGCAGCCATGCATGTGATTATGTGATCAATGAATAAAATGTATAATGTGCTTTGGAATGGAATAATTCAACTTCAAACCTCCTTTTTCTCATAACATTTATTTTTTGCAATTATCATCAACCTTATGTATATGTATTTCCGTTCTTTCTAGTTTTAATCTTATCGGTCTAGTGGAATATTTTGACGCGTAATGTACACATTACACAGAACCGCTTGAGACAAAACAGCTTACCAATTTTATTACTTTGCCTGTCGCTGCATCCGATTTGACATGCTAGAATGACTCAGACAAGTGTGAAGTTCATACGTTATCTATTGCTGTCTACATAAAGTCATAGTCATAAAGAGTGTTTTGCTCAAATGGTGTTATCCGACTTCACCATCAGTACCATCATCATCAAAATTCAACACAACATTTAACTAGTTTATAAAAATTGATCTCCAGCAATCATCAGAATCATGGACTACAACAACTGACAACGTAATGTGCGTATCTCTCCTACCACTTCCAGACTTTGATAACGAGTAATAACTTAATGCAAGCACACTACAAAACAAATACATTCAATGCGTATTACGATAAATCAATTCTCTTTTATAATAAGCAGCTCCACATGGTTTCAATTTGAAGCTCAGTATATGAGACAATTCGGTAATTTGACACTTCATTCTAATCGTCTCTTCACATTTTATTAAATATTGAATGTGAACAAGTTGCTTAAAAACCATGGCCAAACCTCATATTCATCGTACGTGCATAAGAGACTACATGATACACTGTACAAGATAAAACAACTCTACAAGTGTCATAGTCATAGTCATAACCGAGCATTGGCCTTCCGAATAACAAGCTTGTAATTATCGTTATTTGAAGAATTGAACAAACTCAATGCATGCATCAAAGACAAAGGAAAAGCTGCAATTCCAAGAACAATAATCCATTGAAAATTGCTACACAAATCGGCACGTCGTCGCTACGATTGCATTCTTCATTCTTGTCTGCAAACTGGTCTTATTACACAAGCATCTTTTTCAACTGAGCGACCAAGAAAATACGGTGGTGTGGTGACTTGTAAAAATAGCGTGTTGTAAAACTTTCCACAGCTAAATTTACGCCCTCGAGAAGAAAGGTAAGACAGCCATGAAGTTTTCAAATAATTTTTTGTACATCTAATCGTAAAATACAGTCCCTGAGCCACCTTTCATTTTAACTTCTCATTATTCCCTTGTTTCTTTCACGAATTCAGGAAAAGTAAGATGTACACGCTAAGAGCAACCGCTGCTGCTGTACACTTGAGCACCGTTGGAAAGACTGTATCCCGGTACTCATCCAAACGGCAATATATCCTCGCCTCAACAGTCGTTGGTTTGGCGTCTTTTTCACGCACAGGAACCAATGGACGGAAACATGGCTTAATGGGTGCTGAATGTGCAAGCGTTCCATTCCCCAGGAAAATGACACAGCTTCCAGTCAAATTGGGGAGTGGGGGTACTAGTTCTAATAACTACTCTTCGGCTGCACAAATTCCAAGTCATGAGCAAGTAAGTTGTACCAAGTAGACATACCTTGTCTTTAATTATCTTACTTCATGTCATTGGAAGTGATTTCAACAAGATTCTCACGCGTGGTTTAATTACATATATACAAAGGATACACACCTACGAGTCAGACAAAAACCTGTAAATTATAGATACAGTAGTGTCATGTATTTATAATGCTGAGAATCTTGTTGATTTAAGGTACATTTCTCGCCCACACGTGTGTATAAATGGTACCCGTGCACAGAAAATTACATTTTTTTGTCATTATGTCCTTCCTCCTCTCTGTATTTCATACAGAGACCAAGTGCACCTAAAATATTTAATACATCGTTCTTGTATCTTGAGTTATTTGATTGAATGGATTTCATCAACAAATGACAGTTAACCAACTAAATCAGTTTTTAATGATTGTCTTATTGTCTTGTAACGTAATATGAACGATTTATTTAGCAGTACAAAGAACAAAGGAAGCGTAATGAGGACGCCGGAGTGATGACCGAGCTGGTTCGAGATTTTCTCGAACCAGCAGACTTTTACAAAGCCGTGAAAGAAATTGGGATTGACTTTTATACAGGCGTCCCGGACTCTTTACTGAAGGGTATGTTTTTAAAAGTATGAAAATGCATTGCAAACCTGTTGACAATAGACAATACGATATCCATACATAACACTCACCTTCACCTTGGCTATATTATATTATCAAGATAATTGCCCACCGCCGATTTAAATATGTAGTTTTAATTTATTAGCAACCATTATTTCGATAACGAATAGAGTTACAGTCGCCAATATATCTTCGATAATAACCAGACCAGTCGGAAGATAGAATACCGTAATCGTAGTGCACACATGACAATAGTCGTGCAATCTTAAAAGATTTTAACATTTCCAATGGATTTTACTTCTTCATACACAAGAAAACACCATGTTAGTTTCACTCTTGTTTTTCTGTGAGTCAGTACGACCGCTTCCACTCTACTGTAAGTCAAAGAAGACTTCTGTCTGCGAAGACTAGGATTCGCAAATTATACCCAACCAACGATTCTTATTATAGACAGAAAAAGCCCTGCTTAATAACTCTAGAAATTGGTAATACACAATGTAGTATGTACTATGTACGCTACATAAAAATATATATTGTACTACGTATGAAATGGGGATTAAGGCATTGTACTTTACTCTGATGCTGGATTTTAGTAATACTAAATGCAATCAAATTAATTATTTAATTAGTCAAACTTTTTCATTTCCCTATTTTAGCTCGAGGCAACTTTTTTCTACATTTTATCATTATTTGCATAAGGCGGAAAGTGTACATCATTCAGCAGACACAGTTTAATCCTGTTTTTAGGCAAACCAAAACCAAGTAACAGTAGTGGTAAACAGGACCACACTCTACGGTTGGATAATTGCTTTTCATTGAATTGAAGTACTTTTCTACTTTCAGAGGAAAAGTCAAGTACATCCGTAGGAAAGCAGTAGTCGGCCGGCACTATATTAATAAGCGAAAGAACAGAGAACAGATAAACAAAAAGGAGAGAGCAGAGGGGCGGTTCTAGATGAAAGAACTTTTTTGTCAAGTCCTTTCAGTTCAGGGTCTCCTTCTCTGAATCATGTCTACTACACACTACACATTCAAAAAAAATTAATTAGACCACAAAAGATTTTTCACAACTTGGTCATTTGTTCGAACATCAAGTTCATACATAATACATATACCACCTACATATATTTGTCGTGTGTACATTTACAAGTAATAATATGCTTTTCATAGACTTTTTTCTGCAAATTCCTTCATCTCTCTTCTCTGGCAACTTTTCCACGACATTGCAGATGGCTATAAACACATTTCGCTGTCACAAGCACAAACAATCCAAAGACAATATACAATGCTTTTACTGGTGACGTACTAAACGACAAAATGGAACAGGATATTTTTTGGCCGGCAAAGGGCAAAGTAGACGTAGACTTCGAAGAACACCGGATATTGCTAACGGATGGTAGGGACAAAAAAGTGGAAGCATACATTTTTGTTACTGCATATAATTTAAAAATTAATACAAACGCCAACCAGGTTGACAGATTTGCTCACATTTTTAGATTGAGCCGGCGCAAACGCAACTTGCAATTTAACTAATTTTTAATCTGCACCATTGCTTTGTATCATATTATGTAATGTACTTACATTGTTCCTTCCTAATCCTGAGTGGATGCTTATTTTTTATGTTGAACAGATTTCTGCGCCTTTGTAACTGACAATGTTCCGGCATCGCACCACATCATTGCTCCAAATGAAGGTGCTGCCGTGGCCATTGGAGCCGGTTATCACCTTGCAAGTTCCAAAGCACCTTTGGTATACATGCAAAATTCTGGCTTAGGAAATGCTGTGAACCCATTGGTAAGGCTAAAACCAGTAACAAAGGTTTTTTCCACATATTTTAATGAATAATGATAAAATAATTATACTAAAATTGATCTACAACAAAAATTATAGGTTAGTCTTTGCGCACCAGAGGTTTACTCTATCCCGATGCTCCTTTTAATAGGTAAGAAATTTTTTCATAAGAAATTTTGTATCATCTTAATTTATGCATAAATTTAACATTTTTTACATATATGTAATAACAATTTTGTTGAAATTACAGGTTGGAGAGGAGAGCCAGGTAAATTTCAAATGTTTTTAATGCATGAATGATAAAGTGTTACATTTTATATGATCATGTTATTTCCATTATCGTTGCGATTTGCGAATAAGGTGAAAAATGAATGAAAATTGAAAAGAACGCAAGAACGAATCGTAATTCCTCAGGTTTAATCATTCATGGTCATCAATGACAATGAATATGACAATAGTTGAAAAGACAAGGCTATTTTACGAGCACAAACTAATTGTGTAATATACGAAGAGTTGTTGAAGTACGAGGATGGAGTTTAAGCCCCTTTCAATACTACAAAACAATGCAAATCCTCTTACTTTCCTCCTGTACATTTCACATCACAGTGTCCATAAAAGGTCTCATGAAAGGCTTACGCGGTTACCTGACCTAAGGAAAGTCTTTGCATACTCAATTTATTTGGAACACATAAAAGGCGGAAATGACAGTGGCTAAACTAAATGTGTCCACAGTCCACACGTACACGTACATTCATTTGTTTATTTTGTTGGTTTGTCTGTCTTCTGTATTTTTTCTCTTTTTTTTGCTTTCTCCAAGGAAAAAGAGATGAACCACAGCATCGGGTACAGGGTCAAGTTACACCAGGACTCTTGGGTAAGTTCTTATACTTTGATGTTGGTTTTCAATAGAGGATGCCATTCAGTAGCTTAATGGACACAATCAATGCCCTATAAATTCGAAGAGAAAAGTATTAGTTGTACAATGACATCATTCACCTTACATCATTACCAGCACATGTCATTATTAGCACCCACACATCTGCACATGCATTTGAAATACGTATGTGTCATGTGATATAAGCTATAATGATGTCTAAAATTGTTTTCAGGGACATGACGTATCACATAATTAATTGTCTTGGTTTGTACGTACTTTGAAGAATGATTAGTAATAGTATGCAAAATGTATTTACGTGTCTATTGTTGGGTATCTGAATCTCAATAGTCACACGTCAAAAAATTGAGCCTTGTAATTAATTTTTAGCATTATGACCTAAATACTACATCTAATTCATTAATGTATCGAATTTATATTTTGCAGCGGCATTGGGTATTCCATTTCAACCCTTACCGGATTATTTTGAAGGAGCTCAGGTGGGTGGATGTACTTTTTTCTACACTTTTAGGCATTTTTCAAACAATAATGTTTATTTAACATTGAATCAATTTGTGCTTTCACCAATAGCAAGCTTTGTATACGGCTAAAAAGCACTTGGAAAGAACTTTAACACCGTATGCACTTCTGGTGAAGAGGCAAACTTTTACGCCTTACAAAATGAAAAATCGGACAATTCTTGATGAGCTGGACGAAATCCGAATGCCAAGGGAAGAAGCAATTGACACTGTCATTAGTGCTGTCAACGACCGAGACATCATTGTTGGGACTACTGGCATGTCTTCCAGGTATCAGTAATAACGACATTAATTGGCTAGATCCAAGTTGCTCGCATTGCCCCAGGGCCATTGCATTCTTGGGATTTTGCATGCGCTACAGCAGTACAAAGCAAGCATCACCGTTCTATTAATGAACGAACATAGTAAATGCAAGGAACAGGATACAATGCAATGAATGATGCAAAAATCCTTATTTTCCAATTTTATGAAGTAGCATGTATTTTGCCATTTTTAATTTTGCAGAGAGCTTTTTGAACTGAGAAAGATCAAAAATGAAGGGCACGAAAAAGATTTTCTTACTGTTGGATGCATGGGCCACGCATCCTCAATTGCCCTTGGTATTGCGGTTCGAAAACCAAACCGAAAAATCTTCGTTTTGGATGGGGATGGTGCCATGATTATGCACATGGGAGTGATGGCCACAGTTGCTCAGTAAGTGGCAATACTGCTAAGTAGCATCCCGGGTTAATTAATACAACCAGTTTTAATGAGTCATACATGGTACTTGTTCCATATCCATAGACTGAGTCCTCCCAACTTTATTCACATTGTCCTTAACAATGGAGCTCATGATTCGGTTGGTGGCCAGCCTTCAGCAGCGAGTAAAGATACATTCTCTATCCCGGGATTGGCGAAAGCAGCTGGCTACAACACAGTCCAAGTGGCTTTGAACAATGAAGAAATTGTTAAAGCAATAGGAAACGTGAGCCAGTCCTCCGAAAAGGGACCGCATCTGATTGAAATAAAAATTCGACGAGGTTCCCGGAAGGACTTGGGACGTCCAACAAGGACACCGGTCCAAAATAAGGTGGATTTCATGCATTTTCTGGCAATAAATGGTTCATCTTAAATATACATTCCATATTTTACTATCAAACTTGATGTTTTTGTTTTTAATTTAAAATTATATGCGTTGACATATTATTACGAAAAACGTGAAGGAGTTGTAATACAGTAAACACTAATGTCACTAAATAAAATATATTATCTAATCACTAATCATCCACATAATCCTCATCATCGTCAAAATACTCTACATCTTCATTGTTCTCAGATTGTGCGGGAAGGTCATTGAGAGCAAGATCTTCTAGAGCTTCCTGATATGATTTCGTTGCATTTACTCTTTTGTCTTTCACCTTTGAAGACCTGCTTGGCTTTGAAGAAATTGTTGGATCGTGAGTTTTTCTGGTACTTTTACGTATTCGTTTCACTTTTACTCGTCTGTGTGGCGCAGCTTTCAGTTTGCTGGTTGGCTCGATTTCCCCTGCAGGAATTTTGACGGTCGCATCAGGCTTTGAGGATGCAGGTATTTTACCTACAAAAAAACGTGTTTATCATTTTGGTGATTTCATTTACCTTATTACCTTGCAAGTTCAATTATATTTTAAAGTAGTGACATTTCACGTACCATGTTCCTGCAAAAGATTTTCCAAATAATATGTAAGAATGTAACGAAAATACTCATAAGTTCCTTCTTTGAGGAATCCAAATTTTTCATCATAGACCAATCTCCCTGTTTCTGCTTTCTTTTTCAGGGTTTCGATAAGATCTTCAATTTCATGCAATCTGATATCGCAAAGCTGTAAGATGCAGATTTTAATAATGAGAAATTGAAAAATAATGCGCAATAGGAAGTGAACCAAAGTACACTTATGTAAGCAGTGAAATAGAATACCTGATAGAACATCTGCGTTTTGGGTGGTATGTGCTCACGAAGAAATTTATGATTGGCTTCAGGACTCCTTTGCTTTATGCTCATAAATCTTCTGTATATAACTATAATGAAAAAATATAATGATATAGACATGACATTTTATTAAACATAACAAATTTCAAATGTAATGGTGTTTCCTTACAAGGAACCCTAAAATCAACAGCTTGGAAGACAACGTATGGCGGGTACTTTCTTGGATCCACACCAAATCGGATCCACGTATTTCTCCAAGGTCCATTGGCAGCGAAATAAGCAAACGTTGGAATAATATACTTGAGGGTTTGCGAGGGAATTTTGGTTGCAAATTCGAGAGCTGCTTTTGACCAAATAGGCCGTAACCCGAATTTTTCTCGAACCCTTTCCACTAAATCCTTTTTGATTTGTCGCCTTTCAATATCTTCTAATGCTAGTTCCAGAGGCTGTGCAGGTACTTCAACTTGACTGTCTTGTATCTTTCCATCTGCTTGGAAGTTGTAAGAGATCGTAAATATTATTCGCTTTCTTCTATTTGAAAACACAGAGTCGTCCGGAGGAAGCTTTCTTGTGGTGCTATCCGATTTTTCAGAAACAATTAACTCATCGATAAGGCCCCTCTGTAAAGAAAACGTAGTTGTTAAAATGACATTTCAATACTTCTACTAATCTCTAGCTTAAAAATGCCTTACCGGTGGGTTATCAATACGAGACATATACGGAGGAAGGCTAAACGTTTGGCATCGTGCTTCCTCATTTATTAAATCTTTCATGACTAGTGTCTCCGGATTTTCGTGCGCTCCTAAAATGGGAAATATCTTGTCTTTTATGGAACCCAAACTTCCGTCTGATTTCTTGGATGCTGGAAGGTATTGGAAGTCGCAAATACCTACAAAATCATAACAAATAAAAATTGAGTTATTACAGATTTACATAACCTTTTTCAAAAATAAAATATTAAGTTATTCACACAAGAAAAAAACTTACCATTAAACTCATACGACCGATGTACAACACCTAATGTTTCAATGACACAATGGTCCTTTGTAGTTTCTATAATTTTTGGAATTTTTAAATTGAATTCGTTGGAGCGCTTGGATTCCCACGCCTTGAATGCTTTTCCTTTTTTATCTACCTCCTCCGTAATTAATCTATCTGCTAATATAATATCTTGCTCCCTATAAACTTTTTCGTTCACAGTAACACAATTATTGTCATCATGTTCATAAGCCTGAGAATGTATCTGATTATCCAAAAGCATATCATGGATCATTTCAGTTGAAATCGGCTCACTCCCCAAAGTGTCCAAGTTTATCTTCTTTTTGCTTGGAGTAGTTTCCGAGCCACCAGATTCTTGACCTTCTTGGCCTCCACCACTTCTGTCTTTACGCCTCCTTATTCTTAATAGCAATCCACAAGCAGTTCTTCCTTGAGCATTGACACCATTGGCGAATGGATCATTGGGACGGAATTTTAGTTGTAATTTTTTATTTGGATGTTCAAAGATCTGCAAAAAAATAAACAGATCACCCAAGTTAATAAACTATTGTATAAATTAAGTAGATCACTATTATCTCATTACATTGAAAAGTGGAGTATGTACCTTAGATATTGTTCCAGCTCCACCTAAAGTGGCAACTGCTTTATCCGGGTTAACTACATTTCCAGGATATGCAACGTGGACAAGTTTGGGATGCGACTTAACCACATTTAACGAAGCTACCGACAACAAGCCATCATCTTCCTTTTCCCCTTCATCCAAAACCTCACATTTCACATTTTGAGCTTTCCTCATTCGTTCCCTCTCAGCATGAATTTTCTCGAACAGAATTTCAACTGGTTCCTCCACAGGATTTCCATCAGCGTCTTTATGCATTTTTAACAGACGCTTCACCCTAGTCGGCTGCTTCTTATAAAAATTCCGAACATTGTACACCCATGTCTCTTTACTCGCCAGGAACCCATAACGTTCCAAAAGCTGTTCATATTTCTGCGGATGAGTAGCTTCATAGTCGACATCCACCAACTCATCGTCACTATCAGTTGTGCTGGACTTGTCACTTTGATCGGAATCATCGATTTCAATGACTTCGCTCTCATCTGGTTGGACTTCCAAATCCTTGTCAGTTTTCTCAAAGTCGGCCAATGGGTCATCATCAATGTGGTCCCCATACATCACAGGACGTAGTTCGGGTGGTGGTCTGTTTTCATCCACTGTGTGAAAATAACCTGTGGATGGTGGCTCCAAAATTGGGGGAAGGTCATCATCTGCATCATTTCCAAACATTTCAGTATCGTAACCGTAGCCTGTTGCACCTGCACTAGCTTGCACAGTCGAAAATGGATCTACTTCGTCGTCATCAGAGTCGGATGAATTGGAATTCATTTTTAATGCAAATCTGATCTGGGATGATGAAAAGTTAACTGCATTAAAACAACCTTTAAAGAACAACCAAACTTTTTAAAATGATGCGGTTATCAAGTGCACCCACTGTATAGCGTTCACGTTCACATAGGTTGTGCCGTAGCATACACTAACGACTATCGACGCAGATGTCTAAAAAAAAGTTGTTAAGAATGTTTCGGAACATGGTCTCTGCGGTAGTTATCTCAAAGCAAAAACAAATGTTATGTGATTTTGATTAATACACATTTGACACCCAACATGTTTGTGAAAACAATTGTAAGAGCTTCAACGCGCTTGAAACTCTTCAAATCCAGCCGACGGAAGGGGAATGCGATATCATTGATACATGTATAGTAAGTGTTTTTGCATTCATATTCATAAACTATACACCTGCCAGCATTAAACATCTACTTCGTTGATAGAATTATTTAAGGCATTGGGAAATATCATAATGACGTGAAAAAATGAAAAATTGTCTGAAAATGCCAAATGTTTAAATGGAAATGAAATGCAAATAAATGAGTGTTTCAGTTCAATTAAGTGTTGTGTTGTAAAAATACCAAAGCAAACTTTTAGTTTCAGGGAAAGAAAAAGAACAGATTTCGTTTTTAGAAAATAACGGTAGCATTAGCATTTACTTTATTGGCAACATAATTTTTTTTGTGAATTTATGAAACTCTAAATCTACACATAAATGCATACACATGACATAAGTATTTTAGTCTAGTGGTTGTAGATATTAAATTAACTCATTTAAAAAACAAACATTCTTAGAATGACACTTTAAGACTTATGATAATTAATTTAGTTTGCATAATTAGTATGGAATCCACATAAAATTGCGAAGATGCAATTATATGACCGTGCACTTTCACTAGTGAAAATGCTGAAAGATAGCATTGGTAATTGGTACCCCTGTTTATTGAGTAGAAATGTATACATACACACACCGATCTGCAAAATTGTAAACTAAATGTACCGACTGACTTTCACATGCATGATGGTAAACCGCACGGTTTCACAATAATTTCATTAAAGTGTTACAAATTTCTTAAAGACAGATTCCAAAAAAGCTTTAGCACTTCCTGTGCTTCCACAGTCACCATACAAGGATCCATGTACGCCATTTGACACAGTTTAATATACTCACAAATAATAGCTTCCATATCTTTATCAAATGGCTGGAAAACTTCCGCGAGAATACTGGTTTTGGCCAAGCTAAATCGTTCTTTTTGAATGGTTAATCCACCCAAAACTTTCTTAATGTTTGTGACATGATCGCAGTAAGGACATTTAACTTTACTGCTGCTTTCATTTTCAACTTTTAAAGCACAATGACAACTAGTACATCTATACTGTACAGGTGTTTTGCGCAAATTACTGAACGAAGGCCAATTTTCCGTGCATGGTAAACAATTGCACCGGAAGAGGTATTGCGCTTGCAACTTGCTCATCCTTTCCTGACGAGCTTCTGTCAAATATAATGGCCCGTAACAATCAAAAATTTCCTCTCCTGATTGTATTTCTCGTAATGTTTTCATTAAACACCGTCTCCCCGGAACGTTGATGCGATATGCATTTGGATTGCAACAATGGTTTGTTGTTGATATGACAGAGTAAGTTGCTCCACCAATTTCGTCAATTTTCAAGTGACTTTCATAATCTTCATCGTCATCCATCAGAATTGCTTTTCTTTCTACGTAATTAATACCATACGCGTTGCAAGA
>JAQFZH010000694.1:0-28601 GCA_034695485.1 Entomobrya nivalis | reverse complement strand
CTACTTCCAACTTTTGTCGTTTTGACTTAAGCATTCGTCCAAGTTTTGGTTTTCACTTTAAGCTATGTTTCTTCTCAGTATTGCTAATAACCAACTTGTCCTATTATAGGAAAAGGTTTTTACACGGACAACTTTATATTTTACAAATTTTTACAGCTTTTTCAAAGTTGTGGAGCAGTGTTGGTACTTGTGCTGTTGTGCTTCGAAACTTTACGTACAAGCAGCAAGATAATTGAAACATGGAACTCTCAATTGGTTCTGGGAATATTTGTTAAGCCTAGATATATGAGGTTGGTAATATATTCCCTACATCCGATTGCAATACCGGTAGGGGACATTGGGATCGTTGATCGGGAAATTGAAATAAATTAGTTTAGTGTTGTGCTAACATATGTGGTCAATACTTACATAAATTTTAAAGAAATGTTTTAACTTACAGGAAATTGATATCGGGTTTTCCAAATAGGGTGTACAGATAAATGTCGGCGTTTAATTTTTGGTAATTTAAACGTCTAACGTGGCAGATTGGGTTTTATTTAGCAAAAAACATATTTATTCGTTTAAAAAGATCCAGTTCTTTTGCTTTTGTCTTTTTTATTTAGAATAAATTAGAGTGGAGACAACAGTGAGTTAGGTCGTAAGCAAATGGACTTCCTGCGAATATGCCTGGAATCTAGCTTTGCGACAACATATGAGCATCGGCGTTCTAAAGAATGTTCCCGTTATTTATCATGATTCCAGCAAGATATGTAGAGGTTGAGTAGTCTGTTTAACTAACCAGGGAACTAAAAAAAGTGCCGCTCGCTGATCAGCAAATGTATAGTCAATTCTGGGTCATTTTTACTCGTAGATTACAAATCTGGAAACCTTTTTGTGTAAAACTAATGAACGGATTTACTACAGGCATTTTAAATTCTTCTAAAGCAGTGCACATTTACTCCTGGGCGCTATCTTGCTCACAAAATCAGTAAATATGCGTCACAATTGAGCATTACAAAACAGACATATACTAAAGAGATAATTTCTGACAAATAAACCCACGAAATAAAGGTTATATAGGCCATTACTTCAACATACCCTTATAGTGTACAAAATAAAAAATCGATGTATTAAATTTGTTTGTGAGTTTTACAAAAAAAGTTCCCAGATTCGTAATCTATGAGTAAAAATTGCACAGAATTGATTATTCACTTGCTGATCTGCGAGCGGCACTTTTTTTAAGTTCCCGTGTAAGAAGATAAGGTATAATTTTCTGGTGTGAGTGAGTGGTAGAGTAATTTTTAATTAAACTTTCCTTTCTCTTATATGGAATGGGGTAACTGTAAGCATATTTTATTTTAAAATGTACCAAAAAATTTAACGATGTGGTTTGCGGTGGATTTTTTTGCTCTTTATTGTTTATTGCCTTTAGATCTTACATAGTCAGTTTAATACGACTATAGTAGCTGTAACCTCAACACTTTTTTACTTTAGCTTGTTATAGTTTATTTGTCATTAACATTAATAGAATATATTAGTCTCATCAACATATTTTACTATTATTGCAATTAGAGCTGTAAATTATATGTTATTGAAACATTAAATCATTGGTTCATTTCATTACTGTAAGACAACTCACAAAACATATTGCTTTTGTTGACTTAAATAGTCATTGCTCCCTCTTACGGAATATAAGAACCCGAACACGTACATTCATTTTTTGTTAAATTGAAATAACAATGTTAATAAAATAAGTATATCCTTTTTTTAATAAATTATATTTATGTAAATTTTACTAACAAAAATAACACTGTAAATGAAGTAGGAAGAATCCTGGGCATAGACCAAGCAACTCGTTAAAGGACTGGTTCATTGTCTGCCTGAACCTAATACTTGACGTTTCATGTATTTTACTGTATTTGTATTACAAAAATAATAAAACAGTAAGTCCAAATTTGTCTATTTCAGAAATAACATATTTTCGGAGTAGTTTAAAAGTGTTCGTGATCGTTATTTAGCCTATGCTTGAAACAAATTAACGAACAACATGTTCAAAAAAAATAAGTCACTCTTATGCTTCAAATGTGGTTTGTTGCAGCTTTGAATTTTTACCTTAAATGCATAGATATTTCCTCTCAGGTTAATTGGTACATTTCGGGCTTTGAATGAAATTAAATTTGTCTTAAATTATGAAATATAGTCAATTACATCATTGATGTGTAATTTTTAAACTCATAGGGATTTTACAACCTTTAAAGCTTTCACAACTATTGTGAAGAGAAAAACACATTTACATATAACCTTAATCTCTGAAAATTATTCCAGTTTTAAATATTTTAATACATAAATGACATGAAAAAAATACCCCTTATTTTAACATGGTGGTTATTATTTCCTTGTAATAATAATATTACCATTTGTAATATATTTTAGTATTAAATTTAACTTGATGATGATTAGTATTTGGATGATGTATATATGTAATACAATAATAAAAAGCCTAGCATAAACTTCTCGACAAGCTTACACCCAGTTGAGGCAAGAGCTGTGATATTCAACAAGTTACCGGCTACAAAACTACTAGTTTTTGGAATGCTGTAAATTTACTGTAATTGATGTTTTTTGAGATATAACTTTCACAAAGTTCACATTGAATTAAAATATTTGAGTTCTTTCATTTTTGAACAAGTTTCTTATTTTTCTGTAAAATTACTACTTGGACTTTATTTAATAAAAACCTGATTACATTTTTTTGCAAAAAAAACTTTTCGTGTATCCATTTTACTACATTTTAAAAGGATAAAAGTCTAAAGTTATTTATTAACTGTAGAATTACCGATCTGTGATTTAAGGACAGGATTTCTTACTGTCGGGGGTAAGTAAAATCTACTTCGGTCTTTTCCACCTCTTATTTTCATAAAATTGGGTAGAATGCTATGATCAGGCTTTAATTATGGTATAAATACCTTAGGTAGGCCAACCATACAACTGTAAATAGTTATAATTTTTTCGTCCATTTTAATACATTTAAAACTGACGTGAATATTGTTTTATGCTAATTCCACATTAAATCACTTTTGCACAAAACGAAAAGCTTGCAATCTTAAAAATGTTTCCGGTTTGGTTTTTTTCCTAATTAAAAGTAAACAACTCTGGTAAAATGGCTAAGTATAAGATAATATTTTACAGAAATTAAATGAACAGACCACCTCTTGTATGTACTGTTCGAATTTGTCATTTTTGTTAACCCGTGTTGTTCTATTTGTATTAGGAAAAATTAAGTAATATCTTTAAACAGCTCCACTGATTGTGACAACTCAAATTAATTATTTTAACAAATTTCATCTCGATATTCTTAAATAAAACAATGTGAGAAATTTTGTACCATACATTTTTCCATGATCTTCTATTCTTATGTCGTATAGTTGTTTGATAACCTAAAGGGGTTGACGGAAGAAGATGGCTGCCCTTAATACCAACGGATTTTGGCTATTTTGCTGTGATCTGTTTCATAATAAGATGGTCCAATTTGTTATAATTTTTTCAACAGTCAAATACCATTAACAAAATGATAAGGGTCAAGATTAGAAAGTTAAGTTTTTATTCCAAAATACCTTTTTTAACACGAATTATGCATCTTTTTTATGTTAAACTTTGAATATTTTTTAAACATTACTTACATTTTTCGGATTTTATGGTAGTAACTCAATAACCCCTCTTATTGGCGAGTCCAAACTGTGAAATTCTTCATTGTTGTATGCGTTAAATAGACTAAAAACAGAAATTTGGTGAAATTACATAAAAATATGATTCTATTAGATACAAATTATTGTACTGCAAATGACTTATCAATTATAATTCGATATTTTTAATAAATTGTTTCTTTCTATAGTTAACTTACATGATAACAGAAAACTGATTTCCTTCACAATAAAACATTATATATCTTTTTACAAAATTTCAATGATAACGTGCCAAAAAATAAAAAGCTATAGATTGGTCAAAATTTCTGAGGAAAAATTGAAACGGCTGTACAATTTCACCAAATTTCACAACTCTCCATACTGCTACTCCTTTGGGCTTAGCAGCCAGTTGCTGTGTGAAAGCAGGTCACAGTTTGGTATCTCCATATGAAAGATTGAGCTACTCTGCCAGCTCAGCAATTCATGTTGTTTCTGGCATTTGCAATAACAGCTTTGGCCACGGAATGTCACGAATGAAACGATGGAATGGTTCACAATTAAAATATCATCAGTGGAATAATTTTACATGCTACATCCTCTAAAATAATGTAGCTGACACAAGTTTGGATAGCCCATATATCATATGTATTATGGTGTAAGTTTATACTTCAAGCTGTTAAATTCTGAATGACCCTAATCGTAAAAAACATGTTAACTTTACCCACAGCTTTTTTTGAGACTAAAACAAAAACAACTCATAGAAAGGATGCATGCAGGTCCAGCAACAACAAGACTGGAATTATACCAGCACATCGTGTGGAAAATGGATCAATGAACTCATTAATTTACGATCTGCTTCAGAAAAAAGATATACTTACAATGATATTGTGCATATACAATTATTTTTACATAAACATTTATTCAGGCTCATCAAAGCATGTGTTATATTGGTTATAGAAAACCTTTACAAGATTTGATGAGACCAACAAGCTCAATTGATGATTATTTTGTGGAGCTGCTATAAACGAGTAAAGAGAGCTTTCATGTTGGAGACGTTCATAAGCCAAGTAATGAAATTTTTGATGTGAAATATTTATTTTAATGCTAACTTTTTTATCAACTTACCTTAAAATTGGAACATTTTATCATTAGTGTAATTTACGTTGTTATGATGTGTTTCTCACAGTTCATAATGCATATATGGTTGTAGTACAGATAACAAGTTAAGGTTCACGAAAATTGTATGTTATTAAATTTGTCACAGAGAACGAATGTTACCACAAAACATTTCCCTGAGTCAATGTTATAGATGCGGAAGGATAGTGAAGTCTCATGCTATAAGCAAGGCGAATAAATATTTTATTCTCTGGTACTCTGGTGTAGGGTTGCCTTTTGAATGATATAAAAAAGATGATTAGTTTCCGACAGAGATTTTCCTTACTAAACAGATCGCTGATTTGACTACATAGAAATGAATGCTAAAAAGTCAAAAGTAGTTTAGGCACACATCATAGTTGGCATTTTTTTATGTGTCGTTTAATTGTATTTAGTTAAGCATTCATGCCATTTTCCTTATTATTATTCAGATTCCATAACGATTAGCATTTTTCTGCGAAATACGATTTCAATACATGTATATTTCTAGGTAAAGGTTGATATTGATGGTTCTTTGTTGGAACCTGTGCAATGGAAGTTTTTTTTCAAATTGTGGATCTCAAGATTGAATAACTAAGAGGAAACGACGATTCTATAATAATATTTAGCCTTAAGCGCAGGTTTTCCTTTTAATTAAGCTTTTCGCCATAGTAACTTCTGGTGATCATTTTATTGTACTTCATATTTGTACGTTTGATCCTCCGCGGAAACTCCTGTGGATTCGTGAAATGAAGGAGTATTAATAATAGATTATTTTATTCCATTTTAATTTCATAGAAGATCTACAAATAGTGCAACACAAAAACATTAAAAACGCGTCTGTACATATCGTCTCCAATGTAAATTGGCTAAACACACATTAATATTAAATAATAATAATAATTACAGCCTGTACCAAATGCTGATCAATTGTCCAGTTGCCTCTCCCTTCCACAATAACCAATTGGACTATCTCGTTCCATCTATACCTTTAATCGACACAGTGAAATATACTCATGGTAGTATATGGCTATCTCATTAAATTGCTCGTGCTGTTATAATCCCATTTAAAAACACTCATTATGGGCTCGAAGATGCAAGGATGGTGTACGCAAAAAACTCTTACACATGCTCATAATCGGTATGGATCGTAAATTTATGCAGGTATCAGGCTTACACACACTTAAACTATACATAAATTCATGATATTAGGCTATTAGTAATATTAGGTTAGCAGTGTTATAGATGGACGATTGTGTAAAACACTAATGATAAGAACGTTGATAAAAGCTTTTATTAAATTTTTGTTAACTCATTTCGTATAGAATTGTGAGAAAATCAAATCAAATAAGGGAATACAATTAAAAAAATCAGTAAAACTCCGTTAGCATACAGTGTACACATTAACATTGCTATTGCGGGTATATCGTTTAGTTCAAATGATTAAAGTCAGTCAAATGACATTATTTATTTTTATGGCCTTGCATAAGTTCAATACATTTTGGTTGCAAACATGAAATATTATTGTGCGGTTATTATAATATAATAGGAGACCATTCAAATATAATAAAGATACGCTATAGTATTCTACCAAGTTTATATATCTATTGCTTATCACTCAACATTAATCGCTATCGCATCAACACCACTCGTATTTACTTTAGTGGGTGGATGTCCTTGGTTCTTTTTTGCGGATTTTAACTTCACGTTTGCGTGTCACTAATCAGTGCGAGTTCTGGCTTTGCATTTTAGTTTATTGTAAGACTTCTCCACTCACTGATCTTCATCTCGTTGTTGCACTGTTGTACAGAAACGAACTCACCAGTTCGGAAAGATTTTTACCTCAACGTTTTTATCCAGACTTCAGTTACCATGGAAACTGGAACGCCACAACTCAACAACCAAACACTGTTCAGATCTGATGCGTTACAGCTTACTAGACTTTTGCCGGAAGAGGTGGATTTTATTGAAACTCGATCTTAAAGGATCATGTTATTCGTTATGTATTTTTAAAATATTTATTTCTTGTATTGTTTACTTATATTCTCCAGATTTGGGCATTGATACTAAATAAGCTGGATTCTAGTGAAAAGAGCAAATGTTCAAACACATCACCGTTTTTGCGTTACTTGCTTTTAAATAAAAGAACACTGTTCTTGTTTCCACGGGTTCTGGATATACTGATGGACACGCACGGTTTAAATCCTAGGCGAGTCACTAGTATACATGCCACTGGAATTTTAGAACAAAGTTTAATGCAACTTGATTTTGAACGAATGAAAAACGAATGGGAGGTTAAACAACGTAGTGATATATTCGAAAATTTAGGTCAAAAAGAAACTGAGATTTCTAATGAGAAACGTGGCTGGCTCCAAATGGAAACTGGTTGGGAGACTGTCCAAGGAAGCTGGAGTATTGTACAAGACACCTTAGAAACCATTCAGCGTGGTCAGCTTGAAGGTACATGGGACTGGGAATTGAATATAAAAACTTATCTGGAGCAAATAGAAGGTTGTTGGAAGCATATGAGGATTCTTTGGGGAATAATTGGATGCAAGAAAGACATGAAGCAGACTGTTGAAAACGAGTTGGGCCAGATTCAAGACAGTTTGAAAAAAATGCAAAATAACGCGGATGGAGTAAAAAATATTCAAGAGTGGGTACTCGCACTGCCTAACGTGCGCTTGGTATGCAAACACTGGAATACAGAAATTGAGCTTAGGCTTTCCAGGAATGTTCCTGTGTAACTCAATTTATGACTGGTTTCGGGTTAATGGAAGCTTCTAACGCATTTTTTCTCTAAATCCTTATTTAAAAAACGATTTGGCTTTATTTCAGTTTAAAAAGTTTATTACGATAGTGACTTTACGATTGGATTTGTTTCACGTCCTTAACTAGTTTAATTAAGTAAACAGATATTTAGATCAGTAACACGTCATTCGTTTATCAGTTTGTTTATTTATTGCAATTGTTTGATAAGATTGTATATTAGCATTTTTATTGTGCTTAACTGAATTAATATTAGTATACAAGATACTTATAATTTTATATATGGACAATATACCAAAACCATGTAAAAGCAGATTCTAAATGCATGCATTTCATGTCAGATAATTGAACAAGCATTTACCAAGACAATTTTGGATCGTTAGAAATACTGAGTTTATCATGATATCGACCAAACCATTATCTAATGCCAAATATTTGTTTGATTTGATAAAAACTTTGTAAAACGTGTCATTATGACATTTATTCAGAAACTATAGAATTTCCAAATTGAGTTTTTTTACACAACCATAAAACATCCCGTAATACTTGTGTCTTGTAAAATATGATTTATTGTGATGTAAATGTAAACAATGTATGTTCTTGTGGTATATTTTAATTAATATTTGTAATAATAACAAAATCGAACTTATTATTTGTTATGTAAAATAAGAACATCCAAATCATTTACTATTTCAATTACATCCGATTTCACAACTAAGCAAATGCATTCCAAAGAACAATACGGAAATGCCAAAAAGGTGCATAATTCCTAACTTTCCATTATTTACCACAATTAACAGTTGTTCATTAATTCAGCTAATCGTTCAATTCTGAGTGCATGTTGCGGACATGAATTTTAAGATCCATTTTTCCTGTATACACCTTGTCACATTTTTCGCACTTATATCTCCCCGGTTTGTGGCAGTACATGTGTTTTTGTAGGGAACTATGTGATGTGCAACCTTGCTGGCAGATTTTACAACTGTATGCTCTTTCCCCGATTTCTCTTAAGATATATTGAAAATACTGGTACTTCACCAGAAAACCTTTTTCACAAAAAAACACAATTATACTTCTTAATATTTTTATGAGTTAGTTCATGATGATTCAATCCATTTAACGCAGTGAAACGTTTTCCACACTGCTTACATTGGTAATTTTTTTCACCCGTATCGGTTCTCATGTGAACATCTTTTGCCGCATTGTCGTAAAACTGCTGGGAACATTTTTGACATTGGTGAGTTTGTTCTTGAACATGCCTTCTAATGTGATCGAAAAGGTTTGGCTTTCCTTTAAAAGTTTTATCACAAAATAAACAGGACACAATATTTTCACCTGGATTATGCATTCGACTTATATGTGCCTTTCTGCTATATTTTGTGGCAAACATTTTTTCACAAGTAGTACATTTAAATTGTTTTGTTATTGTAGCATGCACTCGTAAATGAATTTTTCTGGCACAATTTGTGTAAAACGACAAAGACAATTAGGACACTTAAAAGGTTTGACAGATATATGTCGTTTTTGATGCTGATACAGGTAGCCTTGTCGGGAAAAACTTTTGTTACACAAGTCATATTTAAATATATGTTTAACAGATGTGGGATTGCGTTTATTATGCGCATTCAAGTTAGTTTTTGTGGTAAAAGTTATAACACAAATTGAACAAACGTAGTTACGTATTCCGTGGTGAAGAGACTGTAAATGGGCTTTAAGATATTTCTTGCTTACTACTGACACTCCACAAATGTGACAGGGAAATCGAACATTATTATGTGTGGCATCCACGTGACACTTTAAATCGGACGTTGTGAAATACGATTTAGGACAAGATTGACACACATGATGGCGCTGTCCGTGGTGAAAAGTTACGATGTGATTATTTAATAGCCAGTTCTCCGAATACATTTTTGGACAAAGGTCACATGAAAAACGAGGTCTTGGGTTTTTGCAATGCATTCTTTTGATGTGTACTTTTAAGTTTTTCACACAACTAAGAGCTAATTCAAAATTTGAACATTTCACTCCTGCCAAAGTCAGAGATTTTGGAGTTAAAACTTAGATTATTATTTTTACTTGGTTTAGGTAACACGAAAAAGAACGATTGTGGCGACGTCTCATCTATAACAGTATGTGCTTGAATCTCTTGGAAATATGAATGTGACAAATGCATAAAGGAACTATCCTACATAATTATTTGGCTTGGTTTAAGTGATTTTTTATACATAACGATGTGATATACAAAGTAAATAATTATAAAATGCAAAGCCATAAGCATATGTATGCAACATGTACCACACATGGCATCTGCTATCAGACCAGCTTATTGTGAAGGAGTTTCTCCTTATATGCCTTATAATGCAAACAGGCAAAGTTACTCTGTTTTATAAGCATCTGCTATGCACGGACAGATATGGGGTAAAACCTTATAGTAAATACTGTGTAAACTACTTTGTCTAATTCACACCCAAAATTTTCCGTTACTGTCAGCAATTGAGATACAAAGAATCCCTAGAGCATGTTCATCAAAAATAAAGTGAGCTTGTAGATGTTATAAAAGGGCGGATTGTTTACTACAATAAAAGTATATTTGTGAAATATGAGAAAAGTTTTTACAACTTGTTTTTGGTCACTGCTTCCGTATTTAATGTCTTCTTTGTCTCATCAATACACCAGAATGTTTTTAAAAGTATTACTTCTTATCATTGGGAAAAAGCTGTGAATAATATCATTATTCATTTAAAACTACGATCTGCGTACATATTTTAATTCTATCGAAAAGCTTTTATTTTATGTGACAATCCAACAGCACATACATATCTCATTTTATAAATGCATTTCACAATTCGGATTGACCTAATTTTTATCGACGAGTGATGTTATAAGACAGCTGTATACAGTATTTCTACACATAGATCACATGAGTATCGTCCTGACACAAATAAGTGACGGAAAACCTTTCTCACAGATCTCAAACGAGTCCTTTTATGAGGATTCCTTTTATGTGCTTTGGAAAGCATTTCCAACAAATTAGGCATTGAAATGGTTTCTCTCCTGTCAACTGCCAAATATGTACCCTAACCGAATAACAATTTATATTGACTCGGTCAATTATTCTCAAGCTATCATCTTTTGGACCAGAAAACGGTTTCGAAAATTCCATACATATATTCGTTTTCAGGTTTTCACGCTTTTTCTGATTCTTTGTCGACCATTGTCACATGCATTCTTATTCTTTGTCAACTAACCTCACATATATTGTATTTCTTTTGGATGATCTTGGACCAATTATAATATTTTTTATCCGGATCAAAGCGGTTTGAATCACATCTAAAAATATAGCGTGACATCATTTTCAGTTTACTCACGGTCAGTGCACAATCAGCTTGAATGCTTTCAGATGAAAAGATGCTTACTCGTTAGCTCACAACATAAACGTACGTACTGTGGCTACTCAAGCTCCTTCCAAATCTCATGGCAACCATTTATGCCCTCTGTGAGCATTTTAAGTACTATTTTAAAAGTTTTATGAAATATTCAAGAAATATTCAAGGGAAAAAATTGATTCAAACAATCCGACAAAGAAAAAGGGGAAAATATTATTGGTGATAACAGACATTATGTAAATTCTCCACTCATGGACTCCTGCTTGAAAGCGAAGAAAACAAACGGAAGTTGGTGGTAATTGATAACGAATGAACCCTTTTCATTTTAATGCATATGCCTGCACGAAGGGTACCTTACCTTAATCTGCTTGCTGTGCTATACTTTATTGCTATGAGTGAAGTCTCAAGAAAAAGTATGAAACCGTAAACTGTGTGCAATGCATTTTTTTGTCAGTGGTGGTGGTGTGGTATGCATGTAGCACAGCAAGCAGATTAAGGTACCCTTCGTGCAGGCATATGCAGTAAAATGAAAAGGGTTCATTCGTTATCAATTGTCACCAACTTCCTTTTGTTTGAATCAATTTTTTTTCCCTTGAATATTTCTTGAATATTTCATAAAACTTTTAAAATAGTACTTAAAATGCTCACAGAGGGCATAAATGGTTGCCATGAGATTTGGAAGGAGCTTGAGTAGCCACAGTACGGGTACATACTCGCTCACACATTTGCAATTGAAAATATGCATGTGCAACTTTTTATTCAGCTTTTTATCGCACACATGGTCACTTGTTTTTTATCACATTTCATCATATTTCATCCTGTTTCATGAGTTGATCTTCACTTCAGCTCCTTACTTGTTAGCTGGTATTACTGAGTCGTCTTAAAATATTTTATAAACTCATGAAGTAAGCTGCTGATGTACATTTATATACACATATCGTTTTTATATATCATTTGAGTACAAGTGAACGTGAATCATTAATGACTAAGCTGTGACTGACGACGTTATCAGTTCGTATTCATGTCTTCAACAAACTAGTTATAATATCATATTGTTTCGTGTTTTAATCCAGAAAATAGCATATTGGCTAAAATTAAGTAAAATTACCATTTTAAAAATATTAATACATTTTTTTGAGCTGTAATGTTTTGACAAAATAAGTATTAGTGTGCAACTGCAACAAAAGTAAACTTACACACAGATTTATGACAAAATTAATTCAAACCACCACAACTTTCTAACATCGTATATTCTTTTTAAATGTAAAATATGTATCAAATTGTTTAACGTTTTGTCGTTAAGTGAACAAGCGCAATTTGAACAAAAAAATTGCTTGCTGTGCTGTTTGAAGAACAAAAGGTAGGGTAAATACGAATTAAAAAGTTCTCGTTTATCTAATCCTAGTATAAATATTGTAATGAAATAAACTTAGCCGTAATTTGTAATTTTAGCAAGAGTATACTTTTAGGCAAGGAAAAAGCTCAACAACAGCAAAAAAACTTGATAACGGTCAAACAATTAGGTTAGTAAAATAATAGAAAATATATGCTTGTCAATTGTCAAATAAATATCGTAAATATGTTTGATGCGTATACTTAAAGGTGGCTTATTGATTTACAGGATTTACGACCAAATTACAACAAAACTGGCTAATAATGAATCAGACCGGGTCCGAGTTGCCAAATTATCAATTAGTAACTACAACTACAAGAGGGAAGATTATTGAGGAGCGTTTGAGAAAAAGTGCTCTTCTGGATTGGGTACATTCTCACTATTAGAAATTTTTAACGAAATTGGGTCACTAGGATATTTTGGAATTTAATTATGTAGTTTTTTCTCGGATTTGGAGCATTCTGTTTTTTTGGCTTTCGGGGTACCTCATGTTTGAAAATGTCCAGGTTGAACAAAAGAAAGCTTTGGATTCACCTGACATCCCAAACTTAACACCAAAAAGTTCGGGTAATTTTGAGGGATACTTGTATTCCGCCAATAAAATAGTGTTGTGTTTTACTGAGCAGCATTAGGAGAGTACTCGAGGAACCGCACTCTCAGTGATACTTTAATCAGTGGAAAGCGTAGTTTTATGTAAATTCGAAATGGCAAAGTAATGTCTTCTTTACCTGAATTTATCATTGAAAATTGATCACTCGGATTCGTGAATGGTGATCTTTTCAACTTCAAACAAAAACAATACATACCAAGATTGAAGACTAATGTCTTTGTAACTCCAGTTTAACACTTCACTTTATTTTGAAGTTTTTGTGCCAATCTGATGCACTGTCCCGGTGTGTCATTCATTGTGCATACTTACTCAAATGTGTACTCAAATGTGCGGCTATTGGTAGTTTGAGGTGGTGCAAGGTTGAAACGGTCTAAATTTTATTAATTTCTTTCCTTTTACTTCTTCATGCGCATGTATGAGCGTGGGCATTGCCTGCATTCATCAAAAGGAACATCGCGACCAGCCAGTTTACACCACTTTCAAAAACGCCAGCAAAATTAATAGTGGCTATTTGCGCATAAAAATTCACTTGAGCTAAGTATGTCGTGGCTAGCTCGGTTGCTCTCTGAAAAGCTGCTCAGGATTTAGAAACCATCCTATGTCGAAATATTGTATTCCATTTTTGATGAGTTAATTGAGTTATATAATATCAATATGTAGTATGACATTGTTTTTGACGAACTTGTTTTTTTATCTCTTAGATCCCGGGTTGTCAATTTGGTTGTATTTTTACATGATAATAGGGTTCCTGGTGTGCCATGCAGGAACCGGAATCTTACTAACGAAGGCTTTAAATGAGGTACAAGGCAAAAAAAGACGCCACGGTAATGTAATAAAATCGGGTAATAATTTAAGTGTATTTTTACAACAGAGCACCGTGGACAACACGTTTAGAGTACTTGGCAGATTGGTTCTGGGAAACATTGTTCTAATAATTCTCGAATGGATATTAGGAATTTACGGATCGCTACTTATTGATTGGATGTTTTTTGTGTTGTTGTCAATATTTTATAGTGGCATTAGAATTTCCTACATATGTAATATTTTGAAATACTCACATGAATTATATAAAATTAATTTCGTTGCAAATTCATTCTCCTGGTATTATCAATTTGTTGATAAAACAAACTGTTTGTTTTATTAGAAAATATACGATTTATTGTAGTAGCTAAACCTTTCTTTTAAATAATTACAATAAAAATATGCTACCATATTTTAGTCGACTTCCTTTCTGCTAATGAATTTCGAATCAAATGTTTTATTTGTATCAGACTGTATGAACATAGAAGTTAAGAATTTTATATCGATGTATTAAGACTAAACTTCGTGTTATGTTGGTATTAAAAATATTTGCACTTTGTGGACACTGATTTTTAAAAAAAATTATTATTCATTTAGATTATGCATATAAAACATTTCTGAGTACTACTTTAATTAAAAAAATATGTTAGTATTTGTTAAAACACAGTTCACAAATTTTGTGTAAAATTACTGTTGTGGTTTGCTTGTTGTACGGACCCAGAAATAATATTATGATTCATTAACCCCAGTTCCACTCACTAACAAACCTTCTCCAGAGTTATGAGGAAAATTATGCAGTCATTAACATGTAATTGCCAAATACGAAACCAAGATAAATTATAGGTTTCCAGCTTACGTTTTACCATCATGCTAATATGTTTGTTGTTTTGGTAGCAAACGAAGCTGAAACAGTTTTACGATTTGTAATACCATAAAATAAGTTTTGTCAACTTACAAAGTAACGATGTGCTACAATGGAATATAATCTTTTGTGACTACAACATAGCTTTTAAGTGTTAAACAGTTTATCAATTTTAATTCAGTTGACTTGTATCTGAGTAATTTTTTTCCTGGAACAAGATGTCAATTTTATTTTGTTTGTTTGTTTGGACATGCGTTTTACTTGGGTCGTGGACCAGTGGAACCAAAATTGAATTTGGAAAAGATATTAACTTCAAAGGTGATAACAAAAAAATAAAAAATTGATTCGTTTAATTGTGGAACATTATTCATAATTTTGAAATTTATATAGATGTCACAATTGAATCAGACTCGGTTAAAAAATGCAATGATCTTCCAGTTGCGTGGGAAAGACTCAGAGGCTATTCAGGATACATTAGAACAGACACATGTGTTATAGTGTACCATTATAATAAATGTGAGCAATTCGAAAGCATAAAGGTTTTACCTGGTCAAACGTAAGTTGAACTGATTTGAACGCAATACTGAAAATATATCTGGTTGGCTTATCAAGAAACGTTTTATTTCAAAGTGTTAAGTATCCATGGTATTCTGGTTCCTATCATATCTGCGATGAAGAATCTGGAAGTAATCAACTTAATATTGATTTCACCAAATATAAAGAGTTTTCTCCAGGATTAAACTATTTAAAATCTCTTCCAGTGATTTCCGAAGCTTGGTCACTTCAAAATATTATCCAACCGGACACAATAGTAAAATACGTTGATTAATGTTCATGCCTCAATATTCCAGAAAATGTGACAAAATTAGACAAATGGTCCATCAACAATCACGCAAATGAGTTACTTGCATACTATGGATTTGACTGCTTAGAAGATACATGGAAGCCTGAACTTATTCGAGCAGGATATTCCCAAACCACAAGAGACATATATGATTTTGAGAAAACTGATAAGTCAACAAACACCAAATCCAAAATCCGGTCGATTGGTCCACATTACAATTCAACATATTTCAAAAATAATTGTCGCTACACTGCTATCACTGATCTGGAACTATTTGAAACAACTTCTAGTACGAGACATCTCTTATTACCCACGCAGGAGAGTGTCGATACTAAAATTAGCTTTAAAATAAGACATATGCTGTGGCAACCAAATCGTAGAATTGAATTTTTTTTCAGTCCCAATTTTAAAGGTAGTCAAAATTTAATTTAATTATTTATCAAAAGCGTCTAACCATTTTTGTCTGTTAATATATCCTTAGATTCTCTTTTTACCGGGGTGATGCCAACCGAATGCAACCAATTCGAAAAGTGGACTAATCGTCGTTGGATTGCCAAAGAAATAGCATCCATTAAAACCGAAGCATGTGTGATTCTCTATTCTGACCACAAGTGTGTTGGACGAAGCATTAAAGTGTTGCCACCAGGTAGCAACAACCTAACAAAAAATTGGGAGCAAACTGTGACTGGTCCGAAAACACTTTCTCTGTTATACAGTTTCTTAAATAGTTCCCAATGGACCACCAAGTCATTTCGATTCTGCAACGCCGAATATGGTGGACAAGAACTTAATGTTGACTTTACCAAATATCATCCTGATATTTTATCTCTCCTTGAAGCGGAAGTATACGAAAGCCCCAAAAACATTTGTGTTTGCAAAAATATACCAAAATATATTCAAGAAATAGATCAGTGGTCTATAAACAATTATGGAAATTCACTCATTGCATACTTTGATCAAGATTGCTCGATAGCAAGGTTTTCTCCACTCTGGATTCCAGCTGGTCGTTCCTCGTTTTCAATTGGTTTGGGAGTATTTCGAAAGACGGACGAAAATAATGGCAAGATTCACAAAATCGTTTCCGTTGGCCCCGATCCTAAAGCTGACTATTTTAAAATTAATTGTGCTAAGCTTTATTTAACTGTTAAGAAATGCATAATATTTCTTCCCGACAAAACCAAAAAAGGTTTACCAAACTACATTGAACAAGCTTTAGAAATGAAGGGATCCCAGAAAGTATTTCAAAACAACAAATTTGAGGCAACGAGTCACCAGTTTTCCGCTCACATGCAAATATCGGAAGTGGTTCACCTAGAAATAGGAACTAACTTTGCGGAAATTTTTGGGGTTGATGTAAGTGATTCTTTTATGTTGGAGGCAAGTATTGGCGACGAAAATCCCATGAATTTTTTTAAAGACAAGCAGAAACAAGCCAACCATTCATACTCCGACATATTTGAAAACACGAATAGATTTTATGCATTTTTCGAGGAACCGATTCTAGCCGGAGGGTTAAAAGAAGTATACAAAAAATTGGAGACTTTGAAAACACCCACAACAACCATTGAAAGCACCAGGATTTTTACAGTTGATGAAACTGTTATAATTCCACCATGCACAGAACTTACTGTTAATGGCTACATAAATGCAATCAAAAATAGTCAAGTTCAATATTTCACACTGGGAATAATGAAAGGATTACTTGGGGATCAAAAAATGACAACAGACGAAGTTCGCCTTTATATGGACAAACGACATGTTTACTTGAAAGATTTAGATAGCAATTCGATTTTGGCATATACAACACAATTTATGACAACAAACTATGGAGTTTCAACTTTCATAAACACTACGTCAACTCATCTTTATGATTGTGTAAGAGAAAATATTCTAACGTGTTATTAAAATTCAATTACATGTACAAAACAAATGTGGTATTTATGCTTCATATGCATTTGAGGAGAAAAACTTCTAATGTTTATTTAATCAATTGATTTATTTACAGTTAGCGGAAAAAAGCCTATTGTCCATTGCGGAAAGTTTTTTCGGCTGATTTAACATTCCATGAATGAGCATTTGTTGTTTCAATAAGAGCTTTGAAAATAAACAAATTTATTTACTTGACATCCGATTTTTAACAGTGTTAAATACTTTCTCGTGGTATAAATTTATTGCAGACTATCTGTATTTTCATATTTCATATTGATAACAAAAGGTGACACAATTGCGGTTACAATTCGACTTATGATGTAAGCGTCATATCAAATGTTGCGTTTTGTGGTTATCGTACTTTAAAATTTATGATATTTTCTTAGGACCGAACTAAGCAAATGGGAAACCACAAAATATATTTTGTAAAACCAGACCGCATACTTAGAAATATACATACTTGCTAATGAAAGTGACATGGTTCAGGAATTAGACAAGATTATAAAGTCATTTCTGTCTGATTCGTGCAACAAAATAAGCAGCAGATTTTTCCACTTTGTATTACCTTTAGCTGACCATGAAAGTAACCTTAAAGATGTGGAAATATAATTCAGATATGAGTTCTTTTTACGTGCGAAACATTATTTTTATGGTGGTCATTTTAGCCGTAGGATTGGGTAATTGCACAACGGTAAGTTGAAAAATATGATGCCCTTTACATCTCAATAATTTTCTATGATGTGATTGATGTTTTTGAGTTTTATCGAAAGGACTCGGTTGTGGTTGAATTCGATCCATATGTATCAATTTTGGACAACGGGAATTACTCAAGGTACAATATAACGGAACTGACAGTCTTGGTAGCAAAAGTGTCGCCAATGTTCTCACGACTTTATATTGAGCTTGGACATGAAGATTTGAATAAAACCGGTAACGTTTTTGAATAAAACAAAAAAAATGGTATTAAAATAGAGTTAACTTGTGCTATTTTTCAAAAGGCCAAACTATATTAGGACACACTTTAAATTTTGAATCAACTAAAGTTCTTTTTAGCACTCGGTAAAATTCAAGATATGCTTTAGAAATTTATTTTTCTTTTGATTTTACTTTTTGCAATTTGGGCAATAACCTTGTGTAGCGTAAAAAATACGACATAATTTGATAACTCACAATAACAAAGCATTAGTTTATAATACAAAAAGACAACACGATCAATTTTTTTCTTTACTAATTCCAGAAACAGAAACTAGTCGCGTTCTATCTCCACTAGCGACCGCAGAGTATAACTGTTTACTTGGAACATCCCAACAGCTAGACGTTTGGCTTGGAATGAGTCATGACTGTATTTCTACGAAAACATCTGCTGCGAAAAACATTGAACAAATATTTTCAACCGTGAAAAACGTCAATGCAGTCTGTAACGGCACAATTTCTACGGTTTTATTTCCAATACAAGACCTAACCCTAACCAATCACATTGATGATATATTGACTACTGAACAAAACAAATTACCAGAAAGGCAAACCATAAAGCTTGGGATAATATTAAAGGATGCAAGCAAATGCAAGGAAGTCATATGCACTATAAAACCACAAATAATTGTGTTAGAAGGAAGCTTTGAATACTCCAATGTTCAGCTTGTACAAACTCTAGAACTAAATTTGAATCGATGCAGATCTGAGAGTGAGAAACTAAACCACACCGTAATGTTTGGAGTTACACATCGTGTCTCAGATACCCAAACTGACAACACTGTCAATACAACGTTTCTGGTTACAAGTTGGAAAGAAGCAATAGACTGGGCTAAAAATTCAGGAAACACGGTAATAATATCGAGGGCATTTGACACGCCCTACAAAAAACTTGTGGTGGAGAAAACAATGGGCTGGTGGAGTCTACTCGAAAATTCAAGCTACACCAGTATTTCGGACTATATATTTGAAGAAAAATCTGCTTCAGCTGGACAAAATGACTTATTAGAAAATCTTTCGAACTTTTCATGGCTCGAAAGTGAAATTAATTTTCACAGTAAAACGACTGGATTAATATTTCGAAAAGACGATTTAGATGAGGCATTTGATTACTAAACCAAAGAGACATTTTTTGCGAATAATAATCGTAAAATTCTGTTATCTGATGATACTGCATTAGAGCAAGGTTCTAACGAGACCGTACAAAAAGATGAAGGGATTCTGATGATAACCTTTAATATTAGTTATGCAAAGATAAAGGAAGTTCCTAAAAACATCAGGTCTTTCCCTGTTTTAAGTGTTTATTTACCGTTTGCTCTGAGAAACACCAAAATTGTTACAGAATTTAGGAAAGCTTATGCCAAATACGATAACTTGAAGCTTAGTTACTCGTTTAGCATTTCGATTTGCAGTGTATTCAGTCGACTAGGGACGACAACTCAAAACGAGTTATTCGAAATTCTAAGAAACGACGAAAATAATACTTTCGTTTTTCATTTCAAAGAAGATCAGGAAACTTTAAAACTTGGCGCAAAAAGAATGTTTGAACAGAGAATAGTACTTTTTGAGCAATGCCGACAAATGGTAAAACAGAGTGGAAACATCAATGCTGAACTTGCATTCGCTTTATGGGAATACCCTAAACCGGAAAAGCTTGGAATTTCTCCGTGGGCACTGCCAAATTTTGTTCGATACTGTAAACTTTTAAATGACTGGGCATCTTTGCAAACTAATATTGTCATTTATCTCCAAGCCTTGGATCGAGATTCCTACAATGGTAAGCTACCTAGTTTTGGATGGTGGAAAGTGGAAAAATCTCAAGGCATTTCTAATGACCCCAAAATAAATTTACTGGACAAGAGATCAGAAGCACTGAGAGCATCCCAAATTCCGTTAAAGCAGGGCTTATCCAGCACTGGAAATATGAATTTAAATATATTTATAACCGTTTCAGTAGCTCTTTGTGTAATTGCTATATCACTAACAATTTGTTTCATAAAGCATGGTAATATGAATGAACCTCTTTCGAAAGACGAACTTGACCAGTTTTTTCTGGGTGATGATTCAGAGGATGCGGCACAAAGGGAAAATTCGAGCAGCGCACCATACGACGTGGAAAAGTATGAAATTGACGAAGGCCAGTATTCTTTTGACGATGATTCAATTTTGGGAGCAGGGGAATTTGGACAAGTTTTACGCGGAAAAGTTAAGTTGGAGGGAGACGAATCAATAAGCGTTGCCATAAAAACCACAAACCCACTAACCCATCATGTATCCGCTTTGAAAGGATTATTGTCAGAGGTTAAGCTACTAGCTTATATAGGAAAACATGCAAATATTACTGAATTGATTGGTGCCAATACGTCAAACTTGAAACGAGGTAAAATGTTGATTTTCTTGGAACTTTGCCATTTGGGTTCACTGCAAAAATTCTTGAGAGGAATTGAAGTCACAACAAGAAATATACTTGTCAAACTTAATGAATTGGATGATGTGGACACCTCAGCGATACAATATAAGTATGCAAATTTTCGAAAAGATGGGGATAAATTTATTCTTGACACTGAACTTTCAGAGGATTTATTTCGCTGGTCTAACGAAATATGTAGCGGGATGGCATACTTGGCTGAAAAGTTTGTTGTTCATGCGGATCTGGCTACGAGAAATGTTTTAATAAATTTACGCAAGCAAGCGAAAATTTGTGACTTTGGCTTATCTCGAAGAATGTACAATTATACAGACTATGTGAAGAGTGGACGAGAGCCGTTACCATGGAAGTGGATGGCGCCGGAATCCCTGAGATTTATGCAGTTCTCGGAGAAAAGTGATGTTTGGGCTTTTGGGATTACGCTGTGGGAAATGTATACTTTGGGAGAGACACCTTACCAGGGATTGTCATGGGATGTGAACTTTTCGTTTATGTTGGAGCAAGGGCTACGACCATCTGAACCGAAGTATAACGAAATGGATATGTAAGGCAATATGAGTTTGAGATACTTAAAATTTGCAAGTTTATTTATTATGAATATGCTATTTCCTGTCTTTTTGATTGGTATTAAGGTACCAAGTTATGATTAATTGCTGGAATTCTGTGGCAGAACGACGCCCATCTTTTGCCGATCTACTGAAAGTACTAGACGCAAAAACAACAAAGGAAAACGAAACACGTGTCAAAATAAACGTATTTTAATAAATAGGTGTTAAGATAAAAATCCATATTTTTATGTTTTGATTCGGTGTAATTTTATTTATTTTTAGCATGGAGGTTTCGTGAGTATAAAATAAATATTGTGTGTTTAGCCCATAATTTTTGTATACACATAGTTTGCCTAAAATTAAATTAATAATAATCAATTACGAGCATTGACATTGAGATGCTACTGAATTACGTTGAAAATGGTAAGTATTTAAATTTTTTTGTGAAATTATTAAAATCTAACAAACTATTGCTTAGCTACAGGGTTTCTAGGCTATTTAAATGCAAATGTGTTGTTTGTATGGCTACTTATGTAATACATTGATTAAAAATAAATTATCTTACAACAGTATTCTGCGCCTTTTTATTTCTTTTAATGACATATTCATGTACGATAAGTTAACTTGAAATATTTGTGTAATCCAAAGCTGTTACTTTAAACTAGGTCTTCTTGGACTCAGTACCTGTATTACTGGTCACAGAGCTTGTCGTAAGGAAAAAAAATACCTTGTGAGATTTTCAAGACATATATTTCAAAAAGGATGACCATAATATTTTCTAATAATGCATCAATATTACAAAATATGAAGTCAAAAGTATAAATATTTTATTGCTTTCCGTGCGTCCTTGTGTTCGGGATCATATAAGCTTTATTTTGAGTCATTCTTGAAGCATCCTATCGGTTCGAAGATCCATAAAATAAATTTCATTGAATTCCAACTTAACGGAAATAGTGATTCAGGTGATTCGTAGTATTCAATAGTGATTCAAGAATTTGTTTACAATATTTAGCAAGTACAAAAACAGCTTTAAGCTTTTAAAAAACCAATGAATATATACAGCGTCAAGCACAAACTGCATTAAGAATACAAGCAGAAGTTTAACAGTCATTTTAGGAAATCAGTTGGGTCCCCCAAATAAAAATAATGGAAGACGTTGTCTCTGTATGTGGCTTAGTCTTTTATTTTAGGCTTTTGTACACGGTCCAAAGTTTTAACATTTTGCTTCTATGAAGATGATGTTTAAAATATTCATGTTTCACCAGAAAGAAATAAAAACCATATTATGTAAGAAATAACTGGAAATTAGTACAACTAAATACATAAATGGGATGGCTATTTAGAAAAAATGTTTTATTCCTTCATTCTACCAATATGGAAAATGTGCTTCATTAGAGTACACATTTTTAAATTAGAATATGTCATCATTTCCATTAAATATATGTGGATCTTTTTTCTATGACGAAGATTATTACGCATCATCCTAAATATAACTTGTCAAATGTTATTCAATAAACCACATTTCTGGTTGTGAACTTAACCCCTCTGAAAGACAGCCGTGAAAACTCTGCCCGCCTACACTTGAAATTTTCCAAGACCAGAACCTCCAAAGAATTGGGTAGAAGACATAAATTATGGAGATTATCTTGAAACGTTCCTTTCAGGGTCAAACTTTTCAAACTGCTTAGCCCTCTGAATAACTGGGAAACCAACCGATTGTCTAACTGGGTTAATGTTCTCATTTCTAAACTTTGCAAATTATTAGCATTGTTTAAAATTGCATTCACAGCGGTTCGATCTAAATAAAACTCGCCATGAGTTGTAACCCACTTTAGATTTTTTATTGAATTTTGTGCTCCTAAAAATGTTAGCCAAACAGGTAAACGAGCCGGAACCCTTACTTCTAGGTTTAATGTACACAAATTTTGTAAAACAAACGGTTTTGGTACATTATGTATTGGAGCGTGAACACTTCGTAAAGTAAAATCAAGGCGCTCCAGAGAGCGAAATTTTTCCAATAGTCCAAAGAAATTTGTTGGTGATCCTCCAACCAGAAGATTTACCCGATTTACTTGGATCACCAAATTTTTTAACTCGTTCATCTGCCAACTAAGTAGGCCATGTAAATTAATAGGTGCTGGATGACTTTCGTCTAAACTCATGTGTAAACCATTTACAACCAGTTTTTGGAGACCCCGCGTAAATTTTGAGAGTATGTTTCTTTCATAACTTGACCTCACATCAAATAAGTTTAAGTCTCCAGTGAGTAGATTTCCCGTTAAAAACAACTCCTTGACATTTTGACACTGTTTTGCAATAAGCAGAAAATTCAGATTTGAAATAGTTCCTTCCAGGTTTAAAGATGAGAGGATTCCAGGTTCCATGAAAAGTTGAGTACGAGATGGTTCTCCGACAAACTGGGAAACATTGCAGCCAACCACTCGTCTAAATTTGATGATGGAGTTTACATCCATTTTGTTGTCGTCGATCTTCACTTTTCTGTCAAAGTTTTCGTCAATAATGGCTTGCCATTGTTTACAGACCAGACGTAGCAACGAGAGATTTCTTGATTGTGGGGCCAGTGAAAATATTCTCACCCAAATCTAAAATAAAAATTGTAAATTGATCAGCTAAATTTTTTGATAATTTCTATATTGATTGGCAAAACGACTTTTGAAATATTAAAAAATTAATTTCGTTCAAAGATTTACCTCGGGAGGCACACGACTGCTCACGTTTTCTTCAATAATGTCCCCTTGCATGTACTTATTTTGCATTTTTTTGCTGCACATAGTGTCTTGAATCTGTAAATTACGGAATAAAAAGATACGAAAATAGTAGAGATTGATCAAGATTCAGTAACAAAATTTAATATTAAAAATAAATCAGTTTGCACTTTTACCACATATCCCTTACTAGATGTCGTGATTTTTGTTTAATAGCGACGTGATGAATAAATAGCTGTCTTAAATCATTTTTTTCAAATACTATAAAATTGACTGTTGGTTGATTTTTCACTCAAGACTGAGTACTTAAATGTGTGTGTTGTTTATGTAGTACTCGTGCTCAGCTGTTCTGTTATTCTCACTTGGTGATCAAGCGGTTGTATGTTTTTTGCACTACTTTGCTGACCAGCAGTATGCATGTGGGAACTGGAACATAAACTGACGTTCGATGATCAATCAGATGAGTGCATTATGTTTGGAGAAATAAACAGGTCCCCCTCTCAATATGTAGTTAAGTTATGTATACTTATGTCTCCTGTATCTGCCTACGTACTACATCTCTTCTAGAATTTTCATGTGTTGTACAATGGTCGACTTAATGTTATGATTCAGGTTCACGTATACAAATAAATGAAGATGTAATAATTATCCATAGATGACATCATTTAAAAAATACTTATTTTTCGCAGCATCAGCTGCAGCTGTAAACAGACTTTTACAACGCATACTTCAATTTCACAAACAATGATTCGGCAATCGATTTTGAATTTCATGTACAAATCTACTAACTGTTTTGCATTGGCGTATTTTGGCCTGTTTTAAATTTGTACAAAACATAATTTATGCTTTCATGTTAATTTACAGTTAACCACAAATGATTTAGTAATTTTTCACCGGAAAACTATTGAAGTTATTAGTAATTTATACATTTTAAATTATTTTGAATATGTACAACATTTCGACCAAATAAGCATTTACAATTTGAAAAATACAAAGAAAACTCCCAATTTTATCTTGTTTTAAGAAATTTTCTACATAGTCAAATCATTTTACGTTCATAAATTAAAAGGTTAAGTATAAATAATAGTCAGAACTTTTAATTAGGAGTAGGTTATAACTTAACATGTATAAGCGTTATTGAAATAAATGCTGCACGATTGCGACAAACGATCAGTTGAAAATCATTTTCATATAAATTAATTGGTCTGCAGCAACAAGTTTAATTTGTAAATTTTGCATTTCTTAAATAATTCTATATATTTTTATTAAAATTGTTATTATTACACTTTTATCAACAAACATTTTTTTGAGATGCAAATGCATTATTAAGAAAGTGTTTTTAAAATAATTAGCATTGTCAGTTTTTTTAGTTTTTTCTTTCGGATCGATGTGACTGCGTATGACTCCATAGTGACTTTCTACTAGCGTAGGTCTTTTCGCATGCTTTGCATGCAAAAGATCGTTCTCCAATTTTCTCCACAACGTGGTTCCATAGAAGATATTTGCTTACAAATCCTTTTCCACAGAAGACACACTGATGCGGCTTGATTACCATGTGACCCCGTTTATGTCGAGCAAGGTTAGAGTGATGTTTGAAACTTTTGCCGCATTCAGCACATTTATAAGGTTTTTCTCCAGTATGGGATCCCATATGTTCTCTTTTTATATCCTTTGTGGAAAACTCCCTGCCACAAATCTCACAACTATTCCACTTCTCTTTCGTATACGATACTAAGTGGTTTCACAAGTCTGCTTTCCTGTTAAAAACTTTTTCACAAAATACACAAGAAATTTTACTCTTGAGGAAATGTTGAATTTTAATGTGCACATTTTTACCAGCAGTCGTTGCAAATGTTTGACTGCACAGATTGCAACTTACTCGTTTTCTATTTGAAGTATGTGTCTGTTGATGACTTAACTGCTCACGACTTGTGTAAAATGACTTGGAACAGAGATAACATTTATGGGGTTTAGTAACAACGTGACGTAAGTTGTGATGTTGGAGGCTCTCCTTGCACGAGTAAAATGATCCGCACTTTTTACATTCAAATAATTTTCGGTTACTATCATGTGTAAGCATATGTCGGTTCAAGTTTCCAGTAGTGGTAAATGGTTTATTACAATGGAAACAGTTGAAAATCTTAAGCTTTGAGTGAACATTCAAGTGTCGTTTTAATTTGTACTTATTACGGAGCACCTTACCACATATTTTGCATTTAGCGTTTTCCATGGCTATATTTGAAACAACTAGAAGGTAACTAAAGACGTCCACAAAAGCATTTCTTACTTATACACTGTACACAATTAGACACTTTTAGTGGATACAATTTGTTTAATTAACATTAGGGATATCCAAGTAGTAGTCTGAAGGTTATATGCTACCTTTTTTTTCTTGATTAACTTTTTGATAGTCTACTATCGAATTATATTACGTGCCAATATATTATTAGCCAAAAAACAAAACGATGCATGTTTAAATTAGAGTACTGTTTTAGAAACGTAGCACTAATCTAGGTTAAAATAAGATTTTGTTATCTGCTATGTAATTTAAGCTGTTGATTAGTTTAGAAAAATTGCACCAAACCAAAATTAAAATACCATGAAAATGACAGCAAATTTTTTTTTACATTTTGGCGTAACCGATAAACAAATTAGTTGTTTATAAACAAAGTGTAGATTGAATAAATATTTGGCCAGGAACCCAAATTTAATACTTGTATTGTGGAACTCTTAAACAAAATTTTACTGATATCAGCTGCAGTTTCAGTAATTTATTTATTTATGTTCAGGATATATATTAGATACATATAAATGGGTTGCATTTATTTGGTGGTGTATGTGCCATATTCTTAGTACGGAAAGGTTATAACAACAAAAATGCATTTTGCTTCAGCCAACTCTACATACGATTTTTCTGTTAACCCTAGGTAAGGGATGGATATTGTTTGGATGTTAGTCTGATCCATGGAGTTTTGTTTGGTGGGCACGTGCTGTTGTAAATCTTCCCCTTGAAAATTCTTCGCAACAGCAAGTGATAAACTCGAGGAGGTAGTTTTAAACAATTCAAGAAGTTTGAACAATTTGGAATTGGGAAATTTGGGAATTTTTTTTAAACGAATTAATGTGGAGTTCTTTAGAGAATTTCGTAATCTAAAAAGTTTGGTACTTCACGGGGATAAACGGGTGACCATTCAAAATTTGAATGCTTTACCAAATTCGGTTGAAATTTTGGTCCTGGAAAACTTTAAGTGTAGTGGAGGAAAGTTGGACTGATTACCGATAGGGTGGCGAATCTGAAAACTAGAAATATAAGTTTGATCTAAAATTATAAAAATCTGTATTGGTACGTTATCAACTATACATTTGTTTCGCTATATGAATGAACGTGATTTTATATTCTAATTGTAATTATTTTAAGTATGTTTAGGAATAAATATAATCAATGATGTAATTTGTCATTCAACTTTTTAATAAAACTAGTCTAAACTAAACTATAAAAATATATTTAGGTCAAATTTGAAATTTATTCACGTCTGCAAGTTACTACAAGCTGTATAGTAAAGTATTCTGTAATGTTCCCAGATTTGACTATTTAAAATTAATTTGCAGGTCATCATAAACCGTGACTTTACTTACTGTCTTATTAATATATTTATGGACGTAAGAAACATTTAGAAAATTTAATATTGTTTTAGGAAGTATAAAAGAAATAAATCCATTTTTTGGAATGATAGTTTTGAATTTAAATAAAACTATGAGGTTCATCAAATAAGATTTTTGCTGAGCTTAATATCCTTGATATATCGTAAAGACAATTTTAATTGGGAGATGATGTTTCGTTAAAGCTGTAATATCAGTGCACGAATAGGTTGATTACAACAATGTTTATTTTTTACATTACATAAAGTTAAACTTACTACATTTTAGTTTACCTCATAATCACACAATGCTAAGTTGAGGCAATTATTTACAAAATTGAAATACAAGCTTCTAAAACAAGCAAATCTTAATTAAATGTACAAGGTGAAAAGATAAAATTTCACAATTTCGTCAATATATATTTTTGTTTGCTGCTTCTATCATCCGCTTGGAGCAGCATAATTAGCAAATAACATACTTACATAATAGCACATACGAGATTTAATTTAACACCAATTTTATACACTCTAGCTTACAAAAAGGGAGAAGCCAGAGCTTATTCAACATTCATTAACATTCAACATACTTATTTTGTACCAATTATTTCACTGTGGATATTTCATAAAATCTATAAAATATTTTTAATTCTGGGTGCAAGATTTAAATAAGCATATAGAGCACACCTAACAAATCTCTATAACTGCACATGTTAATCTAATGCATATGTGTAGTGATTTGGTCCAACTAATCCTGCGTTTATAATTGGGAATGGCTCTCTTTGATGTGTCGCCTTAATCCATATGAACCCCTATAAAAGTTTTCACACTTTTCGCATTTAAACTCCCCGGATTCATGCATTGATATATGTCGGCTTAATGCCAATTTATTAGTAAAACTG
>JAQFZH010000693.1:0-28619 GCA_034695485.1 Entomobrya nivalis | reverse complement strand
AAATAATTTGCAGATCAAATAGACTTTCCAATCTTTTAGCTACAATTTACAGTATGGGTATGCGAGTTGAGCGAATTGTGTCGTCACATTATAAAATAAAAGACTGACGAAGTGCAGACAACTATTTATCAGTACTCTCAAGCGCATAAAAAACCATATTGTTTGAGGCTTTGTTTTTGTTTATTTAGTGAAAGTTGTGATAGCACACTCGTTTTTTAGCACAACGCTCGTTTTCAATTCGCCACATTGTAAAACAACGACAACAAAATTACTTCAGAGTGCATTATCCATTCAACCAAAATATGACACGTGTGGAGCACTCATTATCATATCATATTCACCATCACTATCATAAATTGAGATTGAAATAGCTGGTAATTTTACAAATCAATGAAGTGCAGCCGCAATGCTGACGCTATTAAATTAGAAACCCCATTTTATGATATAAGCAAGCCTCAGTAAGCACAAAACATCATCCGTAATAATGAGTATATATGCCTAAAAATATGTATATTATAATAATGATGATCGTAGTTCGAATGAGTGAATGCGAAATTAGCTTTAATTTTTGTTATCTTACTTTTCGAGTTTCCTGTAGACATTTTTAGTTGAGCCATTGCCTTCAAAAATGTTTTATTTCTATACAGCCTTCAAATAATATTGATCATTTCATCATCATAGTCATTGTCAGGTTTTGTTTAATATGTTAAGAGAGTGTTCATAACAACTTAAATGTGCATTAGATTCGAAAATGGAGAATTTTTTTGTGATAGCAAACAGATGTGCAATGTCCTCTTCACAATGAACTTGGAAAATTAGCAAGCAGGAAAGGTTAATGAAGAAAGTCATTTTCAATTTTATTTATTTAAATAACTATAGAAATCTATACATCAAAGCATAAGCATGCGACAATGGCTGATGTCAATTGTCAATGCCAAAGCCTCATTTACAACACGTTTTAAACAGATTTGTTAAATTTTCATCTTCTTATGTGCTGACGCTGACTCATTCATTGATCAAGCATATAAGGGTGTACATATTTTGTCATCACAAATATTAAATCAAAAAAGCAAATATTGTCTCTGACAGGTTTATAGTGGCCATTACCATCGTTTCTAGTTACAGAATGGCATAAAGGCAGTATCATGATGACATAAAAAAGTCTACTAAATCTGCTACTTTTCATCGGTTAAAAATCGAGCTGGGTCCTAAATCAACGTGTTCCTCGTTTTCCCTTCTTTTAAACTTGGTACTAGTTTGGTTGCTTGGACTTGTACGTAACATCCCTCTCTGTTTGCTGTGTGCATTTTTATTTTTTTCAATACTTAACAACCATCGTACTTGTATATAATATTAACTTACAGAAAATTAACTGGGTTACAAGTACGACTCGTTCTGTGTTGAACTAACCACGCTATTTACTCACACTTGTAATAATGATAATGATTATTTGGCACTGTTGGTCGTTCAGCCTGCAAGAAACACGACCTTTGCTAAGAATGTACTTGAGTTATTTTGAGCTGTACACAAAGCAGACATAACAGTGAAACAGTTTTCTGGCTCACATTTGATATGAAAAAAATAAAATAATATAACATCTATTTGAGAAGTCAGGAAGTGCCTACTAAATGTATTCGTTTGGCTACATAGATAACTTTTTTTGTTCTTCTTCAATTCTTCAACATCGCAACACCAACTGCAGATGAACATTTTTAAACGACAGGAAATATCGTCTTACTATTAAGAATGATTATTATTATTATTACTATCCCATGAAAATTGTGCACGATCACTATGACTTTTAATATTGTAAATTATTACTTGTAAAAATACAAAATGAAGTGACTTGGTCAACTTTGTTTTGTACATGGTCATGTTGAACCTTCTCTTTGCTTTCTAACTGCTCGGCTAAAATTGAGCACGCCAAAAATTTCAACGTTTCGTCTTGGGATTCCTTGTCAAGTCTGTCCCATGGTTAAATATAGTGTTGGGAGTTTTTACATTGTGTGTTTTTATCATTCGTTAAAACTATTGTGCTACTCAGAGGGCAAAATGTAAACAATCTTTTTTTATTCTTCAAGAAAACATTTCTTTTTTTGTGTTTTTTTTGTCATTTATGTATATGTACATGCATTAAATAGCAACACTACGCACAGAAAAAAATATTCGTGTTAGTGTTATGGTTCATGAAGGATGATGGCATATAATAATAACAATATGCATAATGTTGCAATGGGAAATTTATTTTTTCTCCTACTCGACTATCACCAGAGGGAAATCAACTTAAATGTCGTTCTCTTTGCTCGGTCCTCGATCCTCATTCACTTTAAAAAGCACAAAACAGTTGAAAAGCAAAAGGAGGGAGGATGTATTAAAGTAAACGAACAAGTGTATTTAAATTACAGTAGCTCTACTGATGGTGGTGGTATAGAAGTAAGTGGCAAAAAAGAGAGAGAAAAATTGAGTCAGTTTCCATTTCCTTCTTCACGTGCTACTGAACTCTCGATTTTTTATGTCTAGCATGATGACGATACGACGATACACATGCATATATTTTTTTATAAAATACAAATAAATGTTTACATGACCGAGCCAAAAAACTGATCTCTGTCTGTTCTATATTTAAAAATAAGAGAGACAAGTGAGTGCACTCTTTGGTAGAATGGAATGACTTTAAGGACAAAGATCTGTTAAAAAATGTGTAATATTTTGATACAATGTACGATATAATATTGTCGTTGCATGACTCTAACGTAATTGTATCGTGGTCCCCACTACACACTAGATGCGAGATTTATGCTATGTCGAATGTGGGTAGATAAAGAAATTTCAAAGGAACGAACGTTTAAATTCGACAAAATGTACTTGTAATAATAACGAGCTAAATGTTTGACAAAAAACCATATGAAAGTGTACTGAGGAGTTAACCAAACTACTAAAGTGCGAATGACAGCTCTGTGTAGTCAACTGGAACTAGCAGTCAAGAGATAGCAAAACAAAAAAAACATGAGAGAGCAAAGAAAAAGTGTCTTTGATATTTCTAATATGTGGCAGATTTGTATCAGACCTTGAAATTTCTTTTAGGATTTTTAAACGAGGTCAATGGTGAAACATTATACAGACATGCCTGATTTGTTTTGTGAATTTTCAATGTATTGCATTGCATATCACAAAGGAGAAATGTAAAATGTTGATTGTAGTGAAGCTCAAAATGTAAAAACTTAAAAACATTCGAATAAACCTAACATCATTACTTATTTAATTCTATGAGACAAAAATAAAATAGGTTCAAGTTAAACTTGAAGTCATTTTTTCATTAAATTGTTGTTTAAAAAATAATATGCTCAGGAATCTACATTCTGATTCTTTTTGTCAAATGCTTGATTATCTTTCTTTTTTTAAGTTTTCTCCTGCATCCTTTAGCTATTTTTTCCCTATCCTTCTTTGGCTATTCTTGCAATTCGCTTGCTTAAAACCAGCTTTATTAAATGCGTCTCAATGATCTGACAAGGGGTGAAACCGTCATATGAAAAAAACACGTACATTTTTCTTATGTTTATTTATTTGATTGATTCACAGGTGATTGACTTTGGCTCCAGTTGTTATGAAAATCAGAGGGTATACACCTACATTCAGTCACGATTTTATCGGGCCCCCGAAGTCATTCTTGGAGCCAAGTATGGCCTACCTATTGATATGTGGAGGTGAGTTTTGCTATATATTTTCATCTTTATTTTTAGAAATAAAAAAAATACTTGATTTAAGTTGTTTGAGGTAGCTGACACAACTTTCTTTGTGGTGGGATTGAATTCTTCTAAATAAATTGGATCACTTAAGAATAAATATGCATGTTTTTCCCTATAGCCTTGGCTGCATTCTGGCGGAACTCTTCACAGGCTATCCCCTTCTTCCAGGTAAGTATTTCGCCTCACTGAGGCAAATTAACTTGACATTTTTATGAGTTTACCTAAATTCTTGTTTGCATCAAAATCAAAATAAACCAAATATAGAGAAGTCCCAATTTGTCAGTGAGCCAAAAAGTTTCATGGCGGCTTAAAAACATTAACCAAAAGCTTTTGAATAGACTATATTCGATAAATATTAAAAATTCGGATGCCCACACCTAATTGTTTTGAAGTTGTTTTGATCAGACAGACGGACAGTGTTTGCACTGTAATGTAGTCCCAGTGTATCCTGGGATTCATATTTACCCTGTCATTCCTTTTTCTATATGTTGGACTCATTTTCTTGTACAGGTGAAGACGAGGCGGACCAATTGGCATGTATGATCGAATTACTGGGAATGCCCCCTCCAAAATTGTTAGAGGTTTCTAGACGAGCCAAAAATTTTATAAGGTAAATAAACTGAAGATTAACCCAGTTTCTTAATGTTATATTGCATGAAAACCATCGCTGCTACATTGCAGATTGCAGTGTTGGATATGGTAGGTTTCAGTGTGTAAACTAGATATTTTATTTTTGTGCATGTGCAGTTCCAAGGGTTATCCCCGTTATTGTGAGGCACAATCTTTGGCGGATGGAACCACCATTTTAACTGGAGGACGCTCGAGACGTGGCAAGCTTAGAGGACCTCCTGGATCTCGTGATCTACAGGTAACAAATCTATATCATATTCACCGATACTTATAACTGTATTAAACAGAAAGTATTTAACGTGCTGAGCTTTTATAAAATGATAAATGCATACTATCTTACTTTTTTACAGACTGCACTTAAAGGCTGTGAAGATCCACTGTTTGTGGATTTCATTCGTCGATGCTTAGAATGGGACCCTAACACTCGCCTTACGCCATCTGCAGCTCTCCGACATCCCTGGCTGAGACGAAGACTTCCACGAACTCCTGCTGATAAAGTAAAAGTCGTTGCATTTTTTTATGTCATTACTAGTTTTTATAGACGTTATCGTGCTTTTATCTTCATAACAAAACACATACCATGAATCATAAGGACATTGTAGCCAAAACCATGCATATCCCAATCAGTCATCATCGTCATCTTCCTTTTATAGTGAATAATGTGCATTCAAAGATGAGAGATAATAATATGGGCAAGGCAATAAAATCAATAATGATATGACCAGTTACCTTCACGCTTTTTTTTATTGCAAAAGCTTGTTGAAAGTAGTCCCAAAAAAAATTATCATGGCTAGCTGTTAAACCCAAGTGACCCACACAATACCTGGTCTATAAGCGATCATGAAGGGTAGAAGAAAGCAAAGCTTTTTGATAGTGGTAACGAGTTCTGATTAATGTCCAAAAATTACTGAATTTGATAGTCTCATAAAATCTAACAACTTCTGCCCAGCTTGTTTGTAGAGGAAGGAATGAAGTGTGCATTATGAATTCTTGCTTCTGCTCTCTAGAAGGGTGCTTTACAAAAAATATAAACAGAACAGAAGATAAGCACATGAATGTTTTATGATTTCGTATGAGCCATGCATAAATTTATGACTTGAGCATATGGCATTTTCTCATGGCTACTATTGAGAGCTGGGAACATTGATAATGGGCATCAAGTTGCAGTGGGTATACAAAGTGACTCATTTCAATAAGGGACGTCACGATAGCAAACACTTTTCTTTCTCACTTATTTTTTCATTCCCATCTTGCCTTTGCTAAGAGAAGGCGAGATCCTTTTGTTGCCGACGTTCGACAATCGAGAAAGAAAAAAAATCCATCAGAGATTCCCTAGGGTTTGTTGTTTTTTTGTTTGCACGCCAATGTTGATGATCATGATGACGGTGAAAATATTTGAAACTTGTCTATGACATCGATGTTTATATTTAGGCATGTTGCAGAGAGTAAAATGCACTAATGTATGCAAATGTATATATTGCACATTGCTCTCATATAATACACATGTTCAATTAGACTTTCTATTCGCCGTTTGTCCTATCGTTCGTTCGACCGTCACAAGTTTCCCTTTTCCATTGTTCCAGAAAAGGATTTGGCAAAATGCTAACCTTTACTCAAGTAAATACACAGAGCAAACTGAAAAAAAAGTGTCAACATCTACTTTCTCCTTTAGCAAGTTGCCAAATTCTTGTGGAAACGTTTGGAAAGAGTTACGCATACATAACCTTGTTTTCTTGTTGTCTAATGAGAGTTGTTGGTACTGCTGTAGAATTGAAGTACAAACGGATTGATATAAATGTTTATGAAGCATGTCCTTCAATTTTCAAATCTACTAGTTTTTACGTATATTTGCTTATTAATGAAAATGTTACGTTACATTCGTCTTGATTTCATTATATGCGTGCATGAATTGATAACAAAACTATCGATCGGCGAAGGCTACATATAAATAGCTACACATCTCGTGTTGTTTCTCCTTTTATTTTTGTGCAATGTGAGAGTTTTCAAATTGATGTGTAAATTAAGACGTTGATGTAGTTTCACTAAAATATCCTTGCACGTGTTATCTTGGTTGTAAAATGTGAAATCTTCCGAGATGGGGAAAGTTTAGAAAAGAAGAAGCATAGGGGCAATATAACCTCGAGGTAAGACAGTATGTAAACAAAAAGAGAGCACTTGTACGAGGGATCGTTTTTTGCACAAGTTGAACTGTTATAACTTATAACCAAATATTTACATGTAGGATATGCAAATCATATTTCCTGGCACGATTATGCATTTCAGAGTCATAAGCAATCAATTACATTTTGATTTTTATTAATTTCAAGGACTTGAGTGCATGTGCAAATAAGTACATAATCGCAGTCGTAGAAATTGTCGCAGTCAAATAGAGCAAAGCTTTCTTCGAGCAGCATTGTGAATTGATACTTAAGCACAGCTTTAGTCATTATTCCATTGTTAAATGAGTTTGCCCTAGTTTGAACGGATTTCATACATTTAGATGCAGATAATTAAAACTGATTCCAGTGGCTGTATTTAGCATTGAAAGTGGGAAACAAATATTGCACAAATTTGAAATGAAATGGGTTTCCTTTGCCTCCAGAGATCATTCTCCAATTCTCCGGAGGCATGCTTTTTCCTTGATTTTCTTATTGGTTCTTTTCGTAATCAACTTCGACTAGGAAACAAGGTCAGTATTATAACATGGGATTTGGGAAGTACAAAAGTTTATTTTATGGAGACAGTTTTGACATCCGGCGTTGCTATAATTGTTTCACGTTTCTTGAAACACGTTGATAATAAGTTATTCATACACACATACATACATACATGAATTGGCACATATTTGTGCAATGCCTTCAGAGTACAATTAATTTGATACGTCTCTTTGCTCTCCAACCTAACACCTTTCACAAGCAAATAGTTTGCGTGCAACTTCATCATTTTCGCGATGGCGTAGCACCGTCGTCGAAACCGTACGTGGGAAAACTTACGGAAGTTGAAAAGGAAGTTGAGTGATATCTGAAGTCATACTTATTTTTGAGGGAATGTTGAAAGGAATATTTTTGTATGCTTCATTGATTTACTAGGAATTTTACGGGGTTGATCTTCTTGCATCCTGACCTAGACAGAATTGTGCTCTAAATACGTTGCAGGCATTTCAACGAACACAAGTAGACACTGATGGGTCTGTTTCTTACCTTTAATTTCCTGCAGTTCCCACTTGAAACCGTGATTTCCTTTTCTTGGATTAAGACTCTGATTCACGCCTGACAAGCCTAACTTTGAATATTTCTCAGTAAATTCACAAAAGCGTATCAATGCCATTGTTTGGCTGGAGATACTAATTTGAAATGCCGCAACTATTACTAGTACTTAAATAAACCACGCATATATTAGGTACTAAAATGCACATTGATGAATATGTAGAGGAACATTTTGTTACAGGGAGCCAATTTCCGTTGTATTTCAGAAATACACACAAGTGGATTGTGATTAAGTTGTTCTACTTTCATCATTTACTATTCCACAATATGGTGTATAAATATTCTTCATGTTGATATAGTTGGGAAAGTTTGGCTGAAGAATTAGACAATCCCATTGTGGTGGGTACTAAAGTCCCACAACAACATCCTAATTAGTGCGGTTTTCGATTGCATGCTACTAATAATACTGGCTTAGGCAACTTTTATTCTCGCCTTTCAACTAGTAGGGAAAACACCATCACCATCATAGTATATCTATTCGTAAAACTAATTTTGCTGAAGAGGAAAAGTAAATAAAAATATTCTGTTCCTTGATTTCATTGTACATTCGTTTAACATTACAAAGAAATGAAGACGATGGAGCAAAGGAGAGGAATGTATGTTGGTATTGACTGCAAAACTTGTACTTAATCTTTTCTCTCTATGATTTTCGTATTGTTGATTGTAAGAAATATAAAAGTACGCTGTAGCCTAAGATTCTGCATTTGTGCTAAATTTCTTTTTGGTTTGAAGGGGATTCCTCCTTTAAAAAGAAATATTTATTCTGCCTCACTCTTCTTAACTTTTAAAGCCTGCCAAACACATTTTCTTGTTTTCTTTCTAAGAAAAAAAGAAAGGCTGCAGACTAGAGTAGCAGCATGGAAGCAACGTGCCATGTTGAATTGAGAGTTTCAACTTGGTTATAGAATTCTGAAGTTAGAAAGCAAGTGAGAAATGTAAATTTTAGTGTCTCCACTGCGTAGTTTTAGTTAGTGATCTTGCATATGTATATGTATGTATGTTGATGTCTGTGTTTTCGAGTAAAATTTAAGTGAAAGGCAGAGAAATTCATGTAGTCAACGTGTTTTTGCTTTTCTTCTTTCTCCATTGATCCCAAAACCAACACCATGCATCCACTCGATCTACTTAAGTTCACTGATACAAAAAGTGATGTGGGTTGTGTGGTGGTTGGTGGGGAATGAACTCAAGTGAAAGTAACTTGGCTGCAAATGAGCAAACTACTAGCAAATAGCATGGTGGAAAATGTATGTATATCAGTTCTGTTGTATTTATGAGTAGCAGTAGATGTTCGCTTGGAATTATGAGCTAACAAATTCTGAGAACTTCCAATAAAAAGCTTGTTCCAGTGAAAAGAATTTGCGGAACGAGAGAGCGAGAAAAAAAGGGGTGAACATTACATATTTTTACTGTTGTATTTATAACATTATGTTTCTGTTAGTTTTGTCGAACTTCCATTCCACTGCACTGCTAAGTAGAATCCTCAAAGTTCCATACAGTGCATTATGTTATGAATATCCATGAATGTATGTACGTATGATCTACATAAATAAGTTGAATGTGTTTTGATGTGATGATACTCAGAATGAAAGTCACGTCTTGTTGTGACAGAGTTTCTGTGAAAAGCACACGACAACACTAGAAAAAAATACTCTCATGTAGCACTTAACCCCAACAACTCAACCCACTTGAAAGCGACGACACTTCAATGTGAGCTTTAACCGAAGCAGCAAAAGCGTTCCTTCGTTCGAGGTCTGAGTTGTTGATCGATTTACACTATAGAATATATACAAATTTTGATGTTTTACATACATAATGGTTTTCCTTGACATCGAATTGCAAGGTGGTACGATGTAAATTACTCAAACAGTTTATTGAAATGGACGTAATATTACTGTTAGGAAGATGATCAGCAGCAGCATCACGTTTTGTGACATATAAAAATACATGTGCATGTGTACAAAAGCAGAGTTTTTCGTGTAATCATGATTTATGCGTATAAGTATGTGAATTGAAGTGGCACACGAAAAGTTTCTCTTGCAGATTTTTGCTGCTAATGAATTTTGATGATTGCGAATGAGCAAAGATAGACAAAATTAACAACAAATGTATATTTTGTGTTTTTTAGAATGATAGTGCCTCAGTTCCGGCAAGCGGATCCACTGCACTACGCACCAGCTCGAAAACGAACATCCACAACGGGAACAACAGCTCCTCCACGGCAACGACAAATGGAACTTCAAGTGGTGAGTCAAAAAGTGAGCTGCGCGTTTCTTGTGCCTCGGGCATCTCGTCTAACGGTAACTGCTCCACGCTAACTAATGGCCATGTCAATGGTCACAGCCACGTTCTGACTAATGGGCATTCACACTCGTCATCAAACAGCAGTGCTGGCACTCTCAGCGGACGCCAACAACAGTCGCAGCAGCTACACAATGGCGAAGGGAACAATAATGGGAGCGCATTGACACTCGGCTCAGCAAACTCAATTTCAAATGGCCAACCCACAAGCAATGGAACGCTTAGAGTCCAGTCTCACAAACTACCCCTCCTTCATACCAACAATAACTCATAACCAGACAGTACTTATAGGCAGCAGGTAAGTCGAACATTAAATTTATTTGCTTTGCGTTATACTATTAAAAGCCGTTTTAATTCGTGACAATACTCAAAAAGCTAATTATAGAGCAAGAATTAAGGATCCTAAATGAAGTAGAATATAATATGTTTCATAGCAAGAAATTGGTACTGCCGATTTCATCCAAAACCATCATACGAGTTACATGTTACATCGTCACAGCGTTAATGTGTAATGGTGAAATACCCTCCTTGAGTACATGTCATACATTTTTTGTATGGTGTGGGCATTATTTATGCAAGCAGAATTATCGCAATTATTAAGTCAGTTACATATTTTAAATTCATTACTGATTACCGTGTAAAGTTTGTTCATTATATTTCAGATTTATAGTCACTTTAATTTATTAATTTAATCTTTCCGGTAAAATTCTTATTTTCAGGCTCAAAAGATAACTTCTACAATTTAAGTCATATTAATCCCTCCCAAAATGCTCATGATTTTAAAAGATGGATCAATATTCGCTAAAACCTTCAGTTTATTATTTGCATTTTATTATGCAATGAGATTTATTGAAATGTGGGTGATGAATAAATGACTATAAATATGAGACGAGTTTTTGAGATCTTATTTTCATGGATAGCAAATGTGAAGTACAGTTGACACATTTATACTCATGCAAAAATAAAATAAACTATTTGTGTTAATAACATTCCTCAATTGGTTCAATAGACAATTGTAGTGAGTTAAAGTTTACTATTTCACATCAGTAAAGACGTGCACAATTCGAAGAATTTAAAGATTGTTATCAATGCAATGCTCACAATTAATAAGTATTTTGGATTTTTTTAATGCTTCCTGCTTAGACTTGGCAATTATATGACCAATTGGAAAAAATTTCAACTTTTCAATCCACCAATTCTGGCAAGATAAATTTAGTTCATTGATTTCATTAGTTTACTTGTGATTGTCATCGAAAACGTTTTTAAGTTGGCTTTTGTTACATTTTTTGATTCAATTATTTTTAATTGGGATTTATTTATTTATTGTATTACAGAAATGTGGCAATTTCGTTTAGGACTGGATCTTAAGGACTTACTGTTCTCTTTTGATAGCAAAAAAACAAGAAAATTTGGAAATTACAACAATTTTGTGGTTTGTCTTATTTACACTATAAAACCCATATCTGTGTATAATATTAATTCCGTGGGTTCCTTCGCGAGCAAAAAAAAAATCTCCTGTAAACATCATCAGCGTATTCTTTAAGTAGATAGGCATAAATAGACATAGTTTAAATACGACGAGTGTATGTGGGGACACAATGTAGTACCGCTTTTACTACGCAGATATGCTATTATATCAATATCGTGTATTATCATTACTTCTAATATATTATTGCTGTTATTTGAATAAGGTCAAATCTAACTCAAATAGTTGACTGTATTTAGTAGAAAAAACTTCACGCTATCAGACAGTGCTTAAATAATGCAAGTTTCTTTTTACGAAAGTTGAATAAAAATAGTTTTTAATATTCTTATTCATACAAATATAGAGTAATCAGGCTCGTATTGATAAATATATGTGTCTACGTCGACGGCTGAAAAAAATACAACTTTGTGTCCGTTATTATAGTAAGAAAATCGAATGGTGTAATAGGTAAAATACTTACAACTTACAATTAGACTCTAAAAATTCCTCTCTTGCAATCATGCCCTCTCCCGTGCTGTCAGTTTTAAGTTTAGTTTTCATCATCAATAACATTAATGACTAAATTAAGCAAAAGGAAACAAGATCAATGATCCTTTTAATATTCGTGGAATTAAAGGAAGTTATGAGCCGACAGCTCGATCGACGGATGTTATCAAAACTTCTTGAAATTTTTCTTGAAAACGTCATTATTGTTTCTGACATTTCACTTATATTTACACAACGGTGAGAGCAACTTTATTTTTAAAAAATTCCATGCTTCACACACGTCATAACTGCCATTTTTATACGCCGAGAGTGAGACGCATTATATAAGCATGATTATTACAATTATTTCATACTTTACACTTTTTTACAGACAATTTTATAGAAATTACTTCAGTTTAAAAAATACTCTCATTTTATTGCTCTGTTTATCATTATTACTGCATTATGTCTAGCGCACTGAAAAAGGTTATCATTCTATTTATTGGATTAATACCAGTGCCAATCCGCTACAAATTGCGAACTTTCATAATTCTGATACTCACAAAACTCACTGTAAATCTCATCTAGCCCCAAAACATTATTAAAAGTTTTTTTTCATTCTGCTTTAACATTGTATTTCATCAAACATGTATTTCACAACCCTCAAAAATACAATCTGGTTGCTCAATTGTCAAACTTACAAAACAAATACATTAAACTGCAGCGATTAATATTCTATGGAATGATACTTAAAATGTATGCACATACATAATATCCGTTCCAATTTTGAGAATTTGGAATGAAAGGGTTCGTATTTCCAGACATTTTCTTTTTTTAATGATTGCAGCAATGCAAAGAAATGAATAATGTAGAAAGATTTTAGTCCAGATTTTTGTGCATAAAAAGTTGCACACGATCACTCAGACGGAATAAGTAAATAGTTGCTTAAGAATGAATGATAAAGGGAATGATTGTGAAGTTTTTTTTTGAAGAAAGTTTCTGTGGGATCTAAATATAAGTCGTGTGTAATACTATTTATTTTATTCAAAGATTTTTTTTGAACAGGATGTTCACGTCAAGACTGCTTAAAAGTTTCGCCTCTGAACCTTTCCAATATCTCTTTTTCACTTTTTGTCTTTTTCTTCTGCGTTTTTAGAATGACAAATATTTAAATGCAAAATAATATCAATATCACTTTCATTCATGCCATCATGATATGACGGAATATGACGTTATGTATATCCTTCATTAGATATTCCATACTGTAACGATCTAAGCATAGTTTTAATTTAAAAAAATGTTTTTATTTGCTCATTTTTTACTAAAAAATACTTCTAAATATCAGAAAGATGGAATTTGAAAAGATCAGTCAAAAAGATTATTTCAGTCACAAATTTTGATGATACAAATGCGAAAATAAACGATATACAGAAGGATTGAAGTAATTTGATATTCTGATTTAAAACTCATTATGCGTATGTACTTAAATCTACCCTGGTTTTCCATGAAAAAGGCACTGCAGTATGAAATTACAAGTTTTAATTAGATTTAACATTCTAATTCGATCTTACATGGATAGTCTTAAATACTTATTGGCATTAGATGAAAGATATAACCACAAAATCTGCTTTAGACTTTCTTGTGAAAGCTTTGGCATTTACGGACTTGTTAATGGACTTCACCTATATTAAACGTTTTTGATAATTTCTGTTGAATCTCTCCTGAAACAATAGTTTCATTTCCCAATTATAGCGGGGCCATAAGATATGAATGCAAAGAAAAGTGGAAAGAGCAAATAAAGTTATTAACGAAACCAATCAGTTGAACAGAAAAATAAGAAATAACTTTCAGGTTCATCATCATGACATTTTACACACAGTCAATAAATTTAAGTAAGTTTTGTCGATGTCATAATTTGTCAGTCTTCTGCCTACTGAAAAGCTGAATGGAGTACGACATAAGCATCAAGCAGTTAGTACATCATTCAAATAATTTGTTAGATGTGCCAGATGGCCTTAATTAAAAATCGTTCCCCTTTTTGATAATGCACGTAGAACTGATATGTAGATTTTTTACTTATGAACATAAAAATAATATATTACAACAATCTTTTGCATTTTGATAATAATCGTATTCCATATTCATAAAAATAATTATAATAATCGCAATAACAAACAAGAAAAAAATACAAAAATAATTGCAAATAATATAAAGTTGCCGCTTTTTACGAAGTAATTTCCAGTTTCGAAAAAAACACAGAAGTCTTAAAATTAAAATATCGCTTAAATGGGATTTTATACAGAACGATGACAACCAGCAATAAAGTCCCGGGCGTTACCACGTATAATAAAAACGCATACAATCTTTAAGAACCTTTTTGGAATAATATTTATTCTAGTTTAATTATCATGATTATTATCGTTGCTTATAATTATCGTTTTTGATGTCACTTAATTATTAATATTATGTTCATCCAAGACAGGAATTCAGAGAGGAAAGTAAGCATTGAGAAAAGAGTAATTTTTATGAGAACCACCCTCGCGTTGTATATACATAAATAGTAGCATCATTTTGAAAAATATTATTATCGTTATTTACTTTAATCATTCGTTGTCGTTGCCGTCATGTAAACATTTTAGTCATTACATTAATTACATTTAAATAAAAATATTAGTACATTTATAATTATTATAGATTATATCTCTTTATATGTTAAGGCACAACTTTCTTCGTTATTATTATAATTATATTCAAGCTGTACTAAGCAATTCGGGAGAGCAGGCGTCGTTTCTAGAAAAAAAAAGTTTGTATCTAGTAATAATTATGTTAAGATTATCATACTAAGCACATCTTGTAGAGTTTAAACCATTGTGTTTTTGTATTTCTCTTTTTTTTCTTTTCCAGACGTCGGGAAAATAAGCAAGATATTCGGCATATAATTTACCATGGAATAATTCGGCAATAATATTGTTTTTCGTAAGCAATTTTAAAGTGAGGGCGCGATTAACACCCACCACGGTATGTTTTTTGAAATGAGCTTGTTGAATAATGGATTCACAGTCGAATGTTACACAGGTTATTGCAACGACGTTCGATTGTGTTGGTGGGAAAAGCAAATTGTGTTTTTTCGTTTGTTTAGTAAACAGGAGATGAAGTTGATAAATGTGATGCATCATACAACTACAGTAATACTAACAATACCACTAATATTATAACATAAGGTTATTAAACTATTCAATCTATTGTTAGCGCTAATATGATTATTAATTATGAATTTACACATTACACACGCCCACTCTATTGATCATACTTGTTACATTTACTCATATATAAATTACCACTGTTGCGTCGAATTGACAGTGTCTTTGACATTTTCGTTTTAAATTATTTTCTTGAACCTCGTTGGTCCGAACCACGGCGTCAACGCACTAGTGTCAATCATTCAAGAATACGCCTTCACAATGTCATGCAAATTCAGTTGTCTTATTTTTTGGCAGGGCGGCAACATATAGCATGCTTTTATGCGTGGCTGTGAAAAGCAAACAATGCATAAAATTCATTTCACAACCTCGTAAAATCCCAGCTCGCACAGTAAAAATTTGCTTCAAAGTGTTTTCCTTTGCGATCATGATAATGTTTATCTGAGGATTCAAAGATCTTTCTTGTAGTTCCCTCCTGTGCTTCTACACATACCAAGTATGAACGAGTTGACGGAAGGGAAGATTTTAAAAAAATGAAAAATTATGCTGTGTGACCTTCCATGCGTTTTGCTTTTCAGAATTGCTTAACAATTACACATCAGACATATATAACGGAATCTATACCAATTCACGTTTACCTTCTTACTACCAGAACAGTTATGTAAATATTGCAAATCTATCATACACAGTGATTTTTTACGTTTTATAGTTGGATAAGAGAAGGCAACATATTATAGGAAAGTTGTAGTAGCGTAAGGTAAAGGAAATACATAAAAGAGAATTTTTTTCTAAATGTACCGTTCACCGTTACTAGTACGTAAATGCGCTTATTAGGTGAGAAGGAGTTTTAGTTTAATTCCACGGAAATAAAGATAAGTATTCTGGAATAAGTTTTAGTTTCGTCGACATGTTTTGTCCATATGTATTACTTGAACTCGCATATAAATTGCATTTTACCGTTGATAGTAATATTATCATTATATTATTATCGTTAATACGATGAAATTACGTACATTTCAAGTCAATATTGTTGTGTGGCTGCTAAAACTACGTGTGTACAACTTCTGTCCGTTTTGTGCTACATTTTTTTTCGCAACAACGCATTGTAATACAAACTTACAAACAATCACAATTATCGCAGAAATAATTAAATTTTGTTAGCTTTGATGTTAAATATATCATTTGCACGGTGAAAAATACCTCAAAAATCATCCTAGGGATCCTTAGGATCATACACATCATATTATACCGATACATTTTTACCGAATACAAATTGTACATCAGCCCTTTTTAAGCTTTGAAACATGGTAGAACATCTATGCAAAAAATATACACTATCATTACAAAAAAAATATCATCCTAGTAGCTATGAAATCCATATATAAAACTAAACCTGGTCCTTAAACTACGTTTGTCCTACTTTTTCACTGCTATTACATGCTACAAACATTCTAAACAATAAACATCCATGGACACGCTGTTATGATAATGATGACAGTTGTAGCATACTATTATAAAAGCATAACATAAGGTAGTAGTAGGAATTGAATGAGTGACAATGATGATGACTGCTACTCTCGGCAACTACCCTTATAAAATATTTTGTACATTATTTATTATACGGAAAAAGTAAACATTAAATAAAAAACATGAATAAAGTGTAAACCAGTCCATACACAAATATAAGAGTAGTTTGTCGTGGTATCACTCATAAATAACATCATTGTTGACAAATTATATAACAACAGAAAAAAACGCAAAGACTTCATAATTTTTTGGACTTAACACGCTATTATTTAATGAATTTCTACCAGATAGTAACGAGGAAAATCTCATTATACATAATTGCAAAATGAGGACGATCAAATCATACAAAGAGAAAGGAAAACTTTGTATTTCCTTTTGCCATAGGATAAAAAATGATATGACATTTGTACCATAAGCATAAGTAGATACTAATTCAACTATGACGAGGACGTTTCTTTTTCAATTGCAAAGAATTTTTTTTTTTGGATAGGATGATGATAATATTATGTCCACCATCAGGTGAATAATACACAACTAAGCCACGCAGTAAGTCATAAACTGTCGACGACTTCGAAGAACGAAAAAGAATTAAATGTACGTCAACAGCCTACTAGAAAACTTTTCGTCCAATTTAGGGAGTAATTAATAGTAATATATATGCATATTGTTGCGTTATCACTACTATTATTACACCTTGCTTGGAAGTGTATAGCAATTTATGAAAAGTGAAGCAAAAATAAATGCAGTAATTTTACGGAAGAATAATTACATTTTAGAAAGTTGTTTTTTTCTCGCGCTTGAAAAACAAAAAGGAGATGAAGAAGAAAAGAGTGTACTGTTTTTTAAGTTTGCTTGGAAAAATGCGACATCCGTGTAACGACGAGTACCGCTGTAAAATGTTAAATGTTGAAGATTTGTAAGAATGACGATGTAAGTTAATTAAGAAGCTAATACATATAAAGTAATAATACAATAAGTATGCGCTGTAGATTTATAGTGTAGTAAGTAAAATTCTTCAATGCTTAGAATTTGGTTGAATTATAATTGTAACGATAAGTTTAGATAGTTAGTAGTACAGATTAAGATATGTAATGATAACATTATATATAGTCTTGTTGTGTGTTATATTTATAATCGCCAAACCAGTTTGACTGGCTTAACCTTCCTTTTTGTCACTTACTTCATGACAGTTATCATAATAATAATATGAATATAATGATGGAAAGAAGCGGATTGGTCGTCTTGGTAATGACTTAACTATTAATATATAAAAAAAATATTATTATTTGTTGTATGTAAACTACGGTTAAAATAATTATACGGATCTCTTTTTGTAAGAAAATAATATTTGTGATGCTCTGAAATGTTTAAAAAAAATCCTTCTACCGTTTTCACTTTTTATTTGCATATCACCCCATAATATCTATCATACGTCATTAAATCATCATAAAGAGGATTTATTCTTACAATATTTAAATGCATGGATATTCGTCGTGGGATAGTACAACGTGCCTACGGTGGATCAACGCACACTCCAAACAAATCCCTTTTATCATTTCAATCATGAATCATAAAATCGTAGCAAATGTAAAATTGGCTTATTGCGAAAGGAAAGCATAACTTGATATTATACACCTTTCAAGAAATTCCGGGAATCTAGAGAGATGAGTTTGGAGAAACTAAAGGAATAAATCATCTCAAATCTGTGAATACCTAATATAATATAAGTAATTTTGTAAGTGAATTCATATCTTCCATATATGTTCCATATATTCATTCAACCATTTTTATGGTCGTCGTTCTAGCATCTGTCTGCAAAAAGGAGGCTGTATTAAATCAAAGGAAAAGGAAACCCATTCATGTAGTAACGATTTCTGATGCAATTGATTCCAGTATGTCAGCAAAGCGTTTTCGTGTCTTCTTCAACCCATTTAATATATATTTCTATACATTTATTGCGATTTACGTTGAGTGTTGCAATAATTACCATAAATATCAAAAGAATCCCTTGGGTTGATTAAACTTTCAAGATATTAATTTATTTACTTGGCTTATACAATTTCTTTGGAACGATACCCACTACCATTACCTACGACGATTTATTGGCAAACGATGTTTTAATGAGTTTAAGGAAATGTGTTCCTTTTTTCTAAAACGCTGCCTCATATATGCTCACGTGTCAAAACACACTTTACGTTAATCGTTCGTAACATGGAAGACCGTCATACATTTCTAGCTACTTTCTACACGTGGCGTATGCATAAAGTAATCCATTGGTGGAATGGTATTTACGGCCCTGCGATCGTGCTGTGGGAAGCCAGTCATAATAAAAAGGGGACAGGTAAGTCAAGTAAGTCTATTAAGGTCTTTAGTTACGTAGTAAAACCTTTTTACACGACCATTGACTTCATGAGAAATAAAATCCTTGTAACATTCACATTTAAGTATGTTTTCTAACGTAAGTACACAGATGTGAACTAAAAGAACAATAAATAAATAAAAGTGCAATGAATTCGTTTCCAAATACTGAGCTCTCTTTGAGAACACCACAACATGTACGCAGGTGGTGGTTATTAATAGCCGAGGTAAATTAGTTACTCTAGAAATACGCAGCAACTGCACTAGCCGCTTTCTGCAGATTTAATTAGGATAACTCCTTTCCCCCACAAATACACCTTCTGTCTCTGTTGGCATCAGCGTAGAGTAAATTACTAGGTGTGGCTACAGGAAGAAAAGCTATCCCTATCACCATTTATCCCTTGTCATTTTAACTACACAATCCCTACTCCAAATTGTTCGGCACACAGTATAACAAGGGTTATAGTTACCAGTTTTACGATAGTAGAAAGTTGTGGTAGTAGCACTGTTATGGCAACATTAATAGTGTGGCGACACTCAATTTCTAAAAGAGTCAAAGTAAACCCATGATCATCGTATCTATATCTGACAACTACGCACAGCAATATCTAACATAAAAAACGTAAACTTTTTATGTCACAAAAGTGAAATACCAATACATTGTCAACAAGCCATATTGGCAATAAAATGTTGACCAGTGCTTATAGAATGAGTAAAGTATCAGCATGCTAAATACTAAATGTTAATGACTCCACCGCTATATATCATAAATTAGTTGAATAGCTAAACTTCATAAACAATCCCACGTTTTGGACCGCTGACACAGAACATAAATTCTGGGTAGGATGATGAAAGCTGCTGAAACAAAAAATTACTTGAACGCATATTTTAATAGTTTCAGATTGTCTCATTCGATGTGTGATGGAACTTGATATGCAGTATTCCGCGTTTTACCCTGTAGACGCAATGTATGTGTTAACATTTTGACTTGTTGACACGGTGTCGTAGAATCACAAAACAGTAGAAAAACAATTGTCACATCAAATGGCGTGAGTTTTTGTCTGTACCTTAGTTTGTACACACTTTTTTTCGTGTCAAACTGTGCTATTATCGTCTTTTGTCGCATTAAGTGAGGCTGAGGCTGAAGCTGTGAGGCAAGAATAATTTACGGAACGCTAGAATGAATAGAGAGAGGGGGAGTATGGACGAACGTGTTACTACATTGTTTACCGTTTCATGCTGGCATGTTGTGTAAGTTTTAGATAATTACGTCGGCGATCTAGCCATTTAATGATGTTGACCAGTTTAATAAAAGCTAACTGCACCATTTATTTTAGTAAAATTGGAATTACCAAAAGTACGTATATATGAATATGTTTGTTATGTACATATTTTATCGTAATTGTTATACCTGCAGATACGAACTCCTTTTGTAGATGTCTGGACGTCTTATAAATATACCAATTCATGGTGACTTTATGTTACATCACGTTACATTATGAGAATACCTTTTTTACTACAAATGCAATGCAAAATGTAAAGGTTATTGTTAAATTACCACCAGATAGGATTATTGTTAGCCTAATACATATACTACTGTGTGGAACTGTTAAGATTTCAGTAGCACGTACCACCGAAAGAAATCTAGTCAATTCAAAGAATGTGTGTGAGATTGTCTTAAATTCATTTATCCCGTCTTGTGAAGCCTTACTGACTTGACTGGTTAAGATAATGCAAAATGGAAAACGTACATTTCCCATTAATCATCTTGATGTTGCAGAAAGTGTACATGCATGAGCTCATTCAAAAAATAATATTTCTTTTTCTATATAACATCCTTGACTCCTGCTAGCTAGCACACAAATGACTCATAAGATTCAGATGGTGAAAAAGCACATTTTCAGTTTTAGCATTTTTAAAATATGTTAATGCAATTACATACATACATGCACACTAACAAGGCGCTGTACAAGAGTTTATTCAAATTCATCAGAAATATGACGAATTAGGAATTTAATGTATATGTAATCTGGTTCAAGTCCCATTTTGTTTTATCTATCTTTTAAAACAAAGAAGCCTGTGCACTGATTTCTACTTTTTCATTGTCATCTTCTGAAGCGTTGAACTGTAAAATAATTTGATTTGAAAAAGCCTTCTGAAAATCGCAATTTCTTTTTAAAAGAAATTGATTAAGTTTAGTTTGTTCCCTTTCTCGTGTGTGCTTTCAAGCATATCGATACACACATATTCGTACCTTTTTTCAATTGCTTTCTCGTCGAAGAAAACTGCTGAAGTAATAGTCAAGAAGACATACACGTTTCGTATTTATTGAAAACGGAAATCATAGTACAACAAGATCCCAAGCACATACTAAGCTGAATTGCTCCTCGTTCTTCAGAAAGAGGACAACAAATATTCTTAGAAAAGTCTGGATAACTGGAAAGCTGATAAAAAAAACATTTTTGAATCTGGATGAAAAGGAAAATGGTTGTGCAAGTTTTTCAGACTTAATTTGAGTCTGAATCACAAGAATACACATGGCAAACTCTAAATCCCAAATCTCATAATGTCGCAATATTTACAAGTCCGCTGTTTTTTTTTTCGATTTTAGCACAGCATGTTTTTCTGTAAGCCTCAAAATCCTTATGTTGGTACACTCTTGTCACTAACATGCAGTTTTTGGGGTAAAATGTCCAAAAAAATGACAAATGATTTCATGCAAGCATGAATGCAAGCACACTGTTCCAAAGACAGTAAAATATCTTCTCAAGTTGTTGGAAAGGAACAGCGAAAAGCAATTGAAAGAACGAACCACTGGGATAGAACGACCTACACACCCACAACCAAAACTTCCCATTTTTGAAAAGCATTTGGATCAATACTCCCAACAACTACGAAGGTAATTGAAAGAATGAAACAAAATGTGGACTACGCAGTAAGTATGGAAAAATACACTGATGAATGTCTTTTCTTGCATAACCTGTTAGGTCCATCTCATCAAATGGCAGAAGAAATTGTTTCCAAATGAAACAAAACTAACGCGAAAAGTAAATATTTAACTTGGGCAACACTAACAAATATAATACGTAGTATTCACGTGAGTAGAAGGGAATCGGTTAAATTAGTAGTTGTAAAACTAGTCGAAGAAGTGAACTACATATTCAGTAAAAGTTAGATTTATTCTAACGAATTAAGGAACTTTCGTCTCCATTTCCCCCTATTCTATTCTTTTGTAAGCATATTCAATATCAGTGATGCTTATCTATTCTATTATAGCTTCACAATAGAGTTTTCATATTTTATATGCGTGTCAATGTGAATACTGTCAAATGATCGTTTTTTCGTGCGATTCGTGAGTGCGTTTTAAGCAGTGCGACAATAATTTTAAATTTAAATGACTTCACGTTGGCTGAGTTGGTTTTTATACTACAATAGTCCTACTTTTCTGTTCGCATTGCCCCGTGCCATTTTACCTAGTGTCATAATGCCCCAATATAAACTGATCCATTGCCTTCGGGGCTTGGTCTTGGAGGCTAGAAATAATAGATATTGCATTGGCTCTAGCGCATATTCTCAGACCGGATTTGGGCGAAATCTCAGCCTATGACATTGATTGCGACCCTTTTTCTATTATTTGTTCGCTATATTCGTTAACCCATTCAAAAAGTGTGAACTGGATTACAGAGGAATTTAATCTTTTAAAAACTTTCATTGTATTATTAACAATAATACTAATGATTTTGATGCCTTTTTTGAGTTTCTAAATTTGCTAATGCTGAATTTTAAGACTGTTTCCGTAAAATAAATCACTTGATTTTATTTCATAAAATTGTATTCAGTTTTTTAGGTGAAAATGAATAAAAAATTACGTTATCTTTAATTTATTTCTAGTGAAGCATTTACCTTTCAAAGGCAAGCATGTATGTAGGCACTGCTGTGTATGTAGAAACTTTCCAAGGAAAGTAGGTTGCTTACATGGTATTGAGGTCTAAAAAATTGATTCATATTCTGGTAAATGTCAAGCCTTTAGTATACTTTTTGATAAATGTTTATGTTGATAGACAGGCTAAATTGAACTGGATTTTCGTTTCCAGAGAAGATGTTCAACTTTAGCGAGAAGTGATTTGGAATAAAAGCAAAAAGCATATATACCTAGCATAGCTTATTCCCATTATTTTCATGAAATACTTTTGTTTTTGAGAAATCATTAGCAGTAGCAGAGTAATGGAATACGGCTATAAACGAATAGTACGTAAAAACTTAATTCTCATTCGACTTATGATTTAAGAGCATTTAAATCAATTTATTTGCCGAGTGAGTAAGTCCTACTCCAAAGGGCTTGCACCTACATTCAAATGTTAAAGCTGCTGAATGAATGCAATACCAAGCATGAGCTGTGAATGCGAGGAAAACAAAAGATTCAATATTATGTTTCCATGAAATGTTTTAGAGCTATTGCCATTCCCATCCTATCCATCACAACTCTGTTACTATCGCTGTTCATGGTTTCGAGCGAAGGGTTCGGGTGTATTTTGAGGATGTTGATGCTGGAAAAGAGTTGAAAAATTAACGCATCATCACGTTTTTCGTACTTTTACAAGGACGCGGTGACCGTTCAAACTATGTAATGCAGTACACTTGTAACAATTGAAGTAAGTAGCCGCATTAAAAAAAGTTTGAAAATGAAATCACAGAAACACATTTTCACACAACTCCAGGGTTATCATAAACGTTTTGAAAGGATGTGATTTGAAATTAGTACAGCAATTAAGCATAGAGCTTTCCATTCTCGATTCATAGTTCGCGTTTGTTAACGACTTTAACGAACTAGATTTACGTAGATCAAGTTTTGCCTCAGTTGGTTAAAAAATTAACGTATGCAATAGGCAGACGAAAGACTGAACTAACTTTTTTATAAATCACTCGCTCGACCTGAGGTCCTTGAAATTCGGAATGTGTGCACATTCATAAAGACAAAATGTTTAAATTGTCGTAATGTGTGTGGGATGGGATGTGCTATATTTTTTGCCTGGGTATGGCTGTTGATGCTTGAATTGAAAGATGCTTTGTGTCTGCCTGTCTACTACACATACCCTTTTTACGAACAAAAAAATCCCTATTATTTCCCAAATTCTTTGTGTAAGACAAATTGCGAATAATTTCAGTGAAGCGTATCAATTTAACGTGGTTTTAATTGTGTATCAGCGAACTGAACAAAATAACTCAACTCTATTTTTCGCATGACCAAACCATGAAATTTTTCTTTGTAATAATCTATTTATAATAATTAATTGAACGCGTGAGCGTACAAATTTGCATTCAGACAAAAGACAGAAATATTATGTTTCAAGGTGCTGCCAGTTAAAGTTGTTGAAGGACAGCTTTTAAGTATTCGGATTAAATTCTAAAGTTTCATTTTACATTATTTGATAATAATAATTATAATAAAGTTACTAATGCCAACTGACTAGATACTCCAGCAATTTCAAGAAAAAAAAATTACAGCCAGCAAAATACATATTTAAAGAATACTTTGGAATATCAAATTAATAATTTGATTATGACAATCCATCATTTTTGTAGAGATGAGAACTAGCTGCGAGCCGTATGAAGTTTAGTTTACTCCTTTGATCTTGTTTGAATGTGAAATATTTAAGTAGGCAACCACTAGAAATTTTAGTTGCTCAACAAAATAATATACATATAATAAAAGCAGTCATTCATATGCTGTTGGGTGTGGTCACACAAAGTAAAAATAATGGAAATGAAGAGAGAGCAGATAATACGGTACATAGTTTGGAAAATCTTTGTTTTCCGATATCATTCGCCCTATTTGTATAAAAAAAATTAACTCAGGGATTTAAAGACCCCGTTCCAGATCCAAAAAGAAAGTAGCCGCAATAACTTTGAAAGCATAGAATTTCCTCGTTCAATGGCTACAATAATCATTTTCAATACTATTATTGTTAGTAGTATGTATATCTGCTACCCCCACTATACTACAATTTTGGTTAACAAAAGGAAAAAACTGAAGAGAATGAAATCTTAAAATGACCTGAGAGCTGAAATACACGCTCACGATAACGTGCAGAATGGGTCACCGTAAATACATCCGTTAACCCGGAACTTTCATCGTCTTTAAAACACTAATTATACTAGGTGCATATTAAAATATTCATGAAGATTTTCATTTTTTATGAAAACATTGTTTGTTATGCATCATAAAAATGTAGGTGGAGTACCACTATATAACTTGATACACAAACACCATTTGCAGTACACAATCATATTTATGCTACTGAAGTGGTGGGCAATTATGACCAGCCTTTGACAAGAAAAGTGGAACATAGCTTTCATTCATGTAATGTTTCTATTATGTTAAAGGAAATGGGAATGAATGCCAGCTTTCTTTTTGTTCGCGTATGCATGCATACGTAAAGAATATATAGCAATCACAATCACAAAAGAGATTACGCCATTTATTTGCAGCGTTGAAGCTTTTCTACTTGTAACTGGGCTGTTTATCTCGTTCCTCGCTCGTTAGATTCAAAACTGGTTTTTCGATTCCGAGATTCATATACAAGCAGTGTTGCTATCTCCTATGATGGCTAGAAATGTAAACAAACATCAATGACGTGCTATTATGTCTTCACTGAACTTATTTCGTTGAGATTCTTTGTATTCAACAAGGAAACCGGTACACTGTTTACCACTTTTGACAGATGGTATTTCTTTAGTTGACCTCATTTATTTTACAACATCCTCTATTTTACCTTGCAAAGATGGTTATGTTAGCTGTCACCATAATATAATGGAAAAAAATACATTTAACATTTTCAAACTTTTTCCTCGTGTGAAGATATTGGTTGTATAATACTACCCTTTTCTGTGTTGAGTGCAATAAGTTACTGGAGTTTTTGTCTCCCCCTCTTATTATTATTTATTGCTCAAGTTGTGTTTCATGATTACTTTTACTTTATGTTTTCACCAAGGAAAGAAGAAGTGTTTTGAAAAAAATGCTTTCTATAAGTTTCCTTAAAGAATATTACCAAATGTACTATAACAAGTAAGTACTAATAGAAGAAAAATATTGCTGAGAATTTTATTCTTGGAAAATGCATACAAAGTAGAATTTCCAACTTGCCTAGGATGGGGAAAACAAGTATAATTATTGGAACTTTAATTTACAAATCATGTACAACAAAACGTTGTTGTATTTTTTCTGAGGTGATGTAGTTGTTATTTTTCAGATAAGCAATTTCCAGTGGGGTTGTGGGCCTGTCAAGTCATTGACAACTTTCTCTGGTGGCTTTTATAACAGGACTCTTTACCACACAGCTAGAAACGTAACAGAGTGATTGCCGTGTTTATCCGTCCGTCTGTCAGCAGGATAACTCAAGTTTTGGTCGATACGATTATACTTTTATACTCAAATTCACCTGCAGGGGTCAAGGGTACAATTTCTGTTTTTGTACGTAGGAATCGTTTATTACATTATCTTATTTGCCAAAGTGTCGTATAAATTATATTGAAAGTAGGTTACGATACATGCAGTATTTTAAGAAGTTTTAAATATAATTTTCCAGTAAAGTCTACATATAGCAATATGTTTCCGCTTCGTTCCATTTTTGTTTCCGGATATGTATATTAAAGTCATCGAGAACGATATAAACAAGCAATATTGAAAAAATAGGCAGCTGCTATTTTATTACCATGTGTGCGGCCTGAATATTTTTTATTTTGTAGCTTTGTCATTCACCTGATTTCAGTTGACCTGGCCAGGTTTTTCTAAAATGAAGCACAGATTATGCAAGTAAAACTGTTCGTAATTTTCAATTGCATTCTGATGTTGCAAAATTAGCAAGCTTGATTGAAAATGAAACGAGGAAATAGGAGAAATCCTATTTGCAACCTTTGAATGACTGAAAATGATGTTGTATGGAGTAGGCAGTTCACTTAAAGTGTAAAGATGAGCATTAGAAACACCCATCCACTCAACAAGCACAGAAGCCGCCAGACATAAAATTAGGGTTTATTGAAAATAGTCGTATAATCAGTACTAAATCCATTCTAAAGTGAACTAGAACAGTTGCTGCGTGTTCTTGTTCTCACTGCTATGCTACTGCAGAAAAAAAAACACGGAAATTCTTGGCAACCCGTATCGAAAGATTTTACTTCCGGGTGAAACCTGTAAAACGCATTGTCGTTTAACTCAACTAAGAGCAAAAGCAAATTTAATCTAAACCGTACTAATGAATGACTGCAAGATGTGTTGTTCTGCTATCAGTAGAAATCATTATTTCCTCTGATCCTGATCCCCATCGTGGTAAACTGAAATTTTCTGCAGAAGAATGAAATTAGAACGCATTAATTGCATAAGGAAAGTAAAACAGTTTGTATCATCGTCACCATGTGTTCATCTCCCTCTAGTATATTTTTTATACCTTTCTAAAAAAAATTGCTAGCATTCACATTTGCCAGCCAAGCAAATGGGATGCGGATGAAAAAGACGTGAGTACACCAACTAAACGGAAGCAGATAGGATTATGTCACATGAACTATCCATTTTGTGCCTGCTTGCTTTAGCGTCTTTCTACCGAGAATCTGGCTATTCTCCGAAATATCAGCCAGCTACATAGCATGCCAATTCCTAACAGTGATATTTCCATTGCATTGCTTTATATGTGTTCATATGCTGGCGTCTGTTATTGGCTGGTTGTGAGTTGGATGAAGGTTTTTTTCCTCTCTCGACAATACCATCCACCCTGACTGTTCCTGAAGAAGAGAGTCCAATCAAAAAAACGTCATTAATCTTGTTCTAGTAGTGCGAATGGCATTAGTACACATTATTTTTGAACCTTAAAATAAGATAAGCAATACATTCTGATCTAAAGCTAACGGATGTTTTTTACGTTGCAAGCATGCAATGTACACTTAGCATATATACAAACGACAATATGCAATAATATTGCTAATTATTTATGTTCATTTTAATTAAATTTAGTTTATATGTTTCAATAGAATGTAGAAGTACATAGGAAAAGCGAAAAAATGTATTGTTGTAGTTGTAAGTTGCTGTATTTCTTGAATTGGTTACGAGAGTATGTTAGGATTGTTAGGAATCTACCTATGCAGCTATGTTCTTCGTTCTTCTTGTATTTTTTTGTGAAACGAGACTAATTTGATGGGAAACCCTTGTAAAACGCAATGGACTGTGAGGCCATGCTTACGAAGAACCATTGTCATTGCTGTTAGTATACTCTGTAACCATATTAAGCATGTACACTAACTTATTTTACAACAGTTCAAGTAAGCTTATCCAAAACGCAGCGCACTATGCTGAGCTCTTTAAGTTCGATGCTCATTCTAAATCCACTTCGTCTTCTCTACGTCCACTGTCGACGACGAGAAGAAGCTTTGATGGTGACTTTTCCTAGTAGTCAGCTAGTGAGCGGAATATAAAAATCGGAAAAAACATTGCCTTTATTTTTAGACCGTGTAATATAATTTTATATGCATTTTCCTCTCTGTATGTCTATTGCTAACATGTTTTTGCAGCAAAAATACTACAGCAAAATAAAATCCCTCTTTTCATTAAGTTGTCGCCAACTTTGCAAGCTCGGTTTACAGGGCAATACACTCC